>JAAZQE010000907.1:0-11567 GCA_013620735.1 Clavariopsis aquatica
GGTTTGGTTTGGTTTAGTTTGGTTTGGAGGGGAAATGGGGTACTAACCTGGCGTCAATGAAGCCTGCAGGGAAGTCGACAACGATTGCGCCGCCAAAGAGGGGTGTTGTTGTGAATGACATTTTTGGTTTTGGTTTGTTTGATTTTGAGGTTGAGGGTTTGTGATGGTTGGGTACGTGGTAGTGGGGTGGAGGGGTAGCTTGATGCTTGCGTTGAGGGCTGCCTGTTGTAAGAATGCCAGAGTTGGCATTGTGCTGCAATATATAAGTTTTGTGTGGCAGTTTTGGTGATGCATTTTTATTTTGCAGAGGTTGTAGGTAGCAATCAGGCACATTCAGGCACCGAGATGGATGGCTGCCTAGCATTGTAGCATGCATAATTTGAAGCATCTCTTTTCACAGATGAGGTAATCATGATTGGATTATGTATTGTTTTGTTGTTGGCTTGGGGTATCATTTTGACTTTTGTGTGGCTCTATGTGGTCCATTTTCCGGTTGTGAACGCCTTCTAATGCAAACATAGTCCTTGGCAAGTTTCCAGGCAGCATTATTGCTGTACTAGACGGGCGCCTGGAGCTGCGGCCAGATGTTTCCTCCATGACTTCTATTCCACTCTTTAGCGCATCAACACACTCCTCCTCCTATACACCCAACTGTGCAGCGACGCAATTTCTATTTTGCAGCCACCGTCTCGTCCACTTCCATGAGCGTGGTTGCCCGCTTGCCATTGTCTGAGAACAGCCCAACGGCCTTCTCTGCCGATTTATAGTCGTGAGGCTCGTCGCGAAGCGCGCGGACTCTGTTTGGCATTAGTTGTAGTCCCTCGGTTTCGACTCGAGCCAAGAGGATCGCATACCTCCGCTTGTGAACCTTGCCCTTCTGATGCGCACCCATATTCGCCTCACTCTCAAACCATTTGGCACACTCTTTGCAGTAGAATTCGCCCAGGCCCGGCAGGTCCTCGATGTGTTTGGTGTCCTTGAACTGCGCGAGGTGTCGCTCGGAGCGCAGGTCGGCGTGGACCTGGTCGACGTCGCGGGTGTGCCGGCGCGTCTTCTTCTTTGACTTGTCGCCCCGTACGGCGGGCATGACGACCGAACTGACGAGCGAGTGGGAGTAGGTATCAGTGGGCGGAGGTTTCGGCCGCGGATAGGTATTCGGTTATGTTTGCGAATTTGTGAATGTTCGGCTAGCGGGACGTGGGGCGGTGGAGAGGACGTCTGCAGGCTCGAAGAATTTTACGCAGAGGACGGCCCCGGGCTTGGCAATATCAGAAATGCCACGCTGCAAAATGTTTCGTGGTCTGCAGACCCGCGCAGTGACTGTCGCCCACGAGCGAATGCGTGCAAATTGCCGCTGAGGCCGTTATCTGATGCCAATCACAGGGGTTGGAGCTCCGAAAAGTAAAACCAGCTTCCGTCGCGGGGTTGGTGCTCCTCCTCACCGTGTGACGCCATTGCAATCGCCAGACGTTGGCCACATCGCTGCTCTTCCACGGGCACAATTGCTCCAGCAAAGGCAGCCTGCGCACAGCCTCCGTCGACAATTGCTTGCGGCTTTTCCCCCTTCATCTGCATGTGAAGCGGTCCAGCGGGACATAATATCCGTGTGTGCGCGTTTTGACGCCGAGGCATAGCGAGATCGAGCAGCCAATCACAGCCACCCTAAACGTATTAGTTATCGGGGCAGATCGCGGGCTTCCTCGCTCTCTGATCTGACGTCCTTCTTCCCTCCACCACTACCGCCTTCCGCCATACCCTCCTCAACTCGCCCACCATGCAAAAGTTCGCAAGGGTCGGCCGCCTCGGGCAGAGCCTGGGACGCAGGCAATTGGCAACTGTCAGCGATGCTCCTCTGTCGAGGAAGGTCGAGATGTGAGTGTTGGCCCATCCGCTCTCGAGGTGCTGTCTGGCTAACGAGTTCAATTCAGGACGAATTGGGAGAAGGGCCACTACATAAGTAAGACTCTCGCGCATCCTGCTCTAACCTGCACATAGGATATCACCTGGGCAGCATCTAGGAAGCCGCACAGTACCCCTCCAAAGCTTTCGGACGTCCACTGACCTTGTTCCCACTCCTAGACTACAAGGGCCTGAGCGAGAATCTGAGCATTGTGCGCAAGCGCCTCAACCGGCCGCTCGCCTTCGCTGAGAAGATCCTCTACTCTCATCTGGACGACCCGCACGGCCAGGAGATTGAGCGTGGCAGCAGCTACCTCAAGCTCCGCCCTGACCGCGTCGCCTGCCAGGATGCTACTGCTCAGATGGCCATTCTCCAATTCATGTCTGCGGGCATGCCCTCCGTGGCGACCCCGTCCACCGTCCACTGCGACCATCTTATCGAGGCACAGATTGGCGGTGCAAAGGATCTTGCCCGTGCCAATGACATCAACAAGGAAGTGTACGACTTCCTGTCTACATCTTGCGCAAAGTACAACATTGGTTTCTGGAGGCCAGGATCTGGTATCATCCACCAGATTATCCTTGAGAACTATGCATTCCCTGGTGCTCTACTCATCGGTACTGACTCTCACACTCCTAATGCTGGAGGTCTTGGTATGGCGGCTATCGGTGTAGGAGGTGCGGACGCTGTCGACGTCATGGCTGGTCTCCCCTGGGAGTTGAAGGCTCCCAAGGTCATTGGTGTAAAGCTGACTGGCCAGCTCTCTGGCTGGGCCACACCCAAAGGTGCGTTTTTCCTTCATCCAAGCCCCCTCGCAACAAGGAGCTAGTAGCTTGTGCCTATGAGGCCAATTCTAGGAAGAGCATAAAACGGTCGAGTTGGCCTGGAAAAACGCTACGGTATCTGGCAGGGGATAATTTTCCTGCTCCAGCTACCACCTTTTATGCCTCTCTAGCACCTGACTTCCGAGAAGCAAGCTCTACCCCGCAGCTGGTGGGGTAGCGAAGCCATTCACTTGATTGACTACGAAGCTAACGCCACTTCTAGATATTATCCTCAAGGTTGCTGGCATCCTCACCGTCAAGGGTGGAACTGGTGCTATTGTTGAATACCATGGCCCTGGTACGGAATCTTTGTCCTGCACCGGCATGGCAACCATTTGTAATATGGGAGGTTTGTTACTCCACATGTCCACGATACAAAGCGCAGACTAACACATGCACAAGCTGAGATTGGTGCCACCACATCTGTGTTCCCCTTCAACGACCGCATGTACGACTACCTCAAGGCTACCAAGAGAACCGCAATTGGTGACTTCGCCCGCGAGTACGCCCATGAACTCCGTGAAGATGAGGGTACCCAATACGACGAGCTCATTGAGATCAACCTTGATACACTGGAACCCCACATCAACGGTCCTTTCACACCCGATCTTGCCACCCCCATTAGCAAGTTCAAGGAAGCCGTCAAAGCCAACAAGTGGCCAGAAGACCTTAAGGTCGGTCTTATCGGATCTTGCACCAACTCTTCCTACGAAGACATGTCTCGCGCCGCATCCATTGCCGAGGATGCCATGTCCCATGGCATCAAGGCCAAGTCCATTTTCACCGTCACTCCTGGCTCTGAGCAGATTCGCGCTACCATTGAGCGTGATGGCCAATTGAAGACTTTCGAAGAGTTTGGCGGCATGGTTCTTGCCAACGCTTGCGGACCTTGCATCGGGCAATGGGATCGTCGTGATGTGAAGAAGGGAGAGCCCAACTCCATCATATCCTCTTACAACCGTAACTTCACTGGCCGTAACGACGCCAACCCTGCCACTCACTCTTTCGTTGCCTCGCCTGATCTTGTCGTGGCTATGACTATTGCTGGTACACTAAACTTCAACCCCCTGACCGATACTCTCAAGGACAAGGATGGAAAGGAGTTCATGCTGAAGCCACCTACTGGTGATGGTCTGCCATCCAGGGGCTATGATCCCGGACAAGATACTTACCAGGCTCCTCCTCCAGACCGATCTCAGGTATCCGTTGCGGTTTCGCCCACCTCTGATCGTCTTCAACTCCTCGAGCCTTTCACGGCCTGGGACGGAAAGGACTTCAAGGATCTCCCCATCCTGATCAAGACCGTCGGCAAGACCACCACTGACCACATTTCCATGGCTGGACCTTGGTTGAAGTACCGCGGACATCTTGACAACATCTCCAACAACATGCTCATTGGTGCCATCAGCGCCGACAACGGCGAAGCTAACAAGGTCAAGAACATCCTGACTGGCTCATACGATGCTGTTCCCGCTACTGCTCGTGACTACAAGAAGAATGGCATTCCATGGGTCGTTGTTGGTGACTGGAACTACGGAGAGGGTAGCTCTCGTGAGCATGCCGCACTGGAACCCAGACATCTTGGTGGTATCGCTATCATCACCCGTTCATTCGCCCGTATTGTAAGTAATATCTGACCTTCACTCAGCAACAGCCACGCTAATACCAAAACAGCACGAGACCAACTTGAAGAAGCAGGGTATGCTTCCTTTGACCTTCTCTGATCCTGCCGATTACGAGAAGATTGGCCCTAATGACAAGGTGGACCTGCTTGCGACCGAACTTGCGGTTGGCAAGCCCATTACCCTCCGAGTCCACCCGGCCGATGGTGGAAAGAGCCACGACATTAAGCTATCTCACACCTTCAACGCGGGTCAACTTGAATGGTTCAAGAACGGTAGCGCTCTCAACACGATGGCTAAGGCACGTGCATAAATGCAACATGACGAATTGGCACGACTATGACAATCACCACCGGGGACGGAGATATGGAAACACAACAAAACCCAGCCACGTGTTGAAGCCAACTAGGGCCATGGGTGTTGGGGAAGAAATTGAAATTCATAAAGTTGGAACGTCCCAGGACCAGGCATGTAGCAGTTGGAACAGCTTTCATTTTCAGGCTCACTTAGGCTGGGCAGATTTGTACTTTTGTACCGGTTTTAGCATGCAATGTATTGTCGATTTCCGATTTTTTCGAAGTTCAAACACGTGAATGCCAAGGTAGGGCAAAAGTGCAGGGATCTGGAAACGCGCTAGCTGTTGCCCCGCAACGGGTCCATCAACAAACGTTTGTCCCGAACTTCCAACGGTCGGCATTTTACACACATTCAATTCTTACCCCAATTGAGGCCCCTACACAGACTTGGATATCGATACATCAACGCGAAAATGGCTCGTCTTCGCAAGCCCAGTACCGTAGAGGCATCTGTCCTGATGCCGCCTCCAACAGCATCCAAACCCTCGCGAACGAGCCCCCGCAAAGCGAACACCCAAACCCTCCGCGACACACCCTCCAAGCGCGAACTTCGGTACTCATCGACCATTTCCCTAGACAACGATGAGAGCATGATGCTGGTCCCTAAAATGCCAGCAGGCGCACCTGGAACGCCGAAGCAGCGGATACGAGTATTGAGGCCCGTGGCTTCGAACAGCAGACTACTTAGAAGGCTATCAGATGAGAGCATTCGAAGTCCGGAGAGAAGATTCCCTAAAGATAAGAAGAGGCAAGAAGGGTCTACGATTGGGTTGAATTATTCGAAGGATTTGGCGAGGATGGTCGGACGGAGGGGAGTTAAGAGTGGGAGGATCGAGGGAAAGATTGAGTTAGAGAAGGGGGTTGATGGAGAGGTGGAGAAGTTGGGGAGAGCAATGGAGAAGGTGGAGGTCGATGTGGGTTTGGAGATTGAAAAGACATTAGCCGAGGATGAGGTAGATCAGAGTGTTTGGTGTGGTGATGAAGAGTGTGCAGTTGAGGTAACGGGTGCTGAGGAAAATGAAATCGTGGAAACGACTGAGACGCCTGTCCAGTCAGAGCCTGAAGAAGAAGATGAGGATGAGGATGAGGATGAGGATGATGAGGATGAGGATCCAGTTGTAGTACCCAGGAATAGGCGGAGACCTGTGCAGTCCAGGGTTGTGGAATCAGATTCTGATGAAGAAAGCGAAGATCTGGTTGTCATTACCAAAAATCAGAGCACACAGGCCCCACCTCAAGCTCAAGCTACTGACAGAGAGCCTGAACCTCCCATTTCGTTGCGGTCGCCTTTTCGAAAGGGTCACAGTGCGGCATCAAAGTCCACATATGAAGTCATAGACTTGACAAACTCGCCCGAACCACCCGCTTCATTCGCTATTCCGACACTACCTCGACCTCAAGGTCGACCTGCTGCTTCTACGACTGCATCACGTCCAACCAGCTCCGCATCAAGCGATTTAGACGCTATTCTTCACTTGTAGGTAATCTTCACCCTGCACCTGGTATAGACATACACTTACGGTTATCAGCTCTCCCACACCCAAAAAACAGCGATCTCCACGAAAGGTTCCCCCAGTCTCACGCCCTTTAACTCCTCCTACCGTGCCTCCAAGCCCCACGAAACTCGTTTCTCCCTCAAAGAAGAAGCCACGGATCCCTCCTGCTCCAGCTCTTCGTCCTAGCCTTGATGCTTTCTGGTCGCCCGCAGTAGTCAATGACTGGAACGATAAACACTCACCATCCAAGCCACTCGCCTCACCCAAAAAAGAGAAATGGCTTCAATCTCTCGATAGACAAGAGCGAGGCCAGCTCTCGGACAGTGATTCTTCTTTCGCCTCGCCCACCACTTCTCCTCACAAAAGTAAAGTTAATAATCCAACGAATAGTGGCTCATTTTCCGACGCCTCAACCGGGGCTCAAATACGTGCGCAACGCAAAGCCTTCTCTTCTCAAAAGCATGTGCTAGCGGTCGCATTTCTCAAAGAACTAGACGAAACAATAACTTCATCACGTATCACAGCGCTCTCGCACCAAACGGGTGGCATAAAACTAAACTGGTCCAAAACGCTGAAGACAACGGCTGGTAGAGCAAATTGGCGCCGTGAAACCTTCCGCGTGCGAACCGGACCACTCCTCACCGACCTTCGTGAAGAGTTGCGGCATCATTGCTCCATAGAGCTGGCAGAAAAGGTTATCGATGATGAAGAGAGATTGTATAATGTGCTTGCGCATGAGTACTGCCACTTAACTACGTTCATGATATCCGAGCAACGGAATAACCCCCATGGCGCCGAGTTCAAAGCCTGGGGCCGCAAAGTGAGCGCGGCGTTCAAAGATAAAGGGGTGGTAGTTACCACAAAACATTCTTACCAGATTGAGTACAAATATATTTGGAGATGCAGAGAGTGCGCATACGAGTTCAAACGGCATAGTAAGAGTGTGGACACGGAAAAGCATAGTTGCGGGCGATGTAAAGGGCGGCTGGTGCAGATCAAGCCTGCTCCAAGGGGCGGAAAAGAGGGCGCCCCAAGGGAGAAAACCGAGTATCAAGTCTTTGTTAAGGCAAATTTCGGGAAGGTGAAGAAGGATCTGGAGGCCAAGGGATGTGATACACAGATGGGCAAGGTTATGGAAGCCGTAGCGAGGGAGTATAGGTTGGATAAGGAGAGGAAAGAGAGAGAAGTGAGAAAGGACGTTGAGGATGTGGAATTGGCGTTTGGAGGGCTAAATATTGGTGATGATTGAGGAGTGCATGAAGTTTTAAAGAAGGAGTGTATATTTGGCGCTTTCTTCAGGATCTTTGGTGACAATGTGTGAGTAGACGTCAATCATGGATAATGCAAACACCGATGTATTAGTCCCAGTGACCGTTTCAACTGGTGTATCCCAGTGCTTTCGAACGCCCTGTATGGTGTCTTGACTAGTCGTCGTTGCTGGATATCCATAGATGTGACATATTGGTAGTAGTTCTCATATGGTCCAACCCCTGTTATTGAGCAACCTTCAGGTGTTATGCCTGATTTTGATCACCCCAGGTGGCACACGCAACCCCTCGCTAGTGAGTGAACTTTTAGCATATGGCAAACTTTTTTTTCACGCATTATTTTGAATAGGGTCTCTAGGCCAGCTTTCTATATCGCTGCTAAAAATTCCTTTGAAGCAGCTACCCCATCTTGTCAATGTGATTGTGGCAGCTATCCAAGCTAGGGTACGTACAATCTGTTACCAAGCGGTCAAACAGAAGCAGTACGTTCTTATAAAACGCACCCGCATTTCGAGCCTCAACAGTGGTTTCTATAGGCGCAGGATCGAGTACAACTCCTCGTCTATATGTTTCTAGGTGCCAGTGTCTCACACCCCTTGTTGGGAAACGATAAATGGCCTAGGATCTTTTATTTACTATCGACACCTGGCATAGTCAGCTTTACCTTTCATACCGGCAATCATGAAGAGGTCCCAAAGAATTTTCCATGTGTCGAATAAGATAGCGTAGCCTCTGTGACAAACAGGCGATTTCGCAGTGATGGACAGTAGGTTTGGACCGCAATTCTTGCTATGTCACTTTAATTAACTTGAGCCCACAATAGGGCTGTGGAGTCTAGGGTAGCCCTTCTTTCTCGCATTGTTGGTGTTGGTTTTAAAATCCAATGTATAAGTTGGCCTGGCTGACGTAGGGAACGGAAGTTGGTTGGTGGGGAGGGAAGAGGAAGCGGAAGTTTCAGGGAAAGACCTAAACTTATTAGGCACAGTATAGAATCGCCTCGTTTCAATAACGGGTCCTAGAAGGATCGTGATGCCGATTGAGACTTGGCGATGAGTGTAAACACTTGCAGTAGAGACTCTCCTGTTAATCGAGTGTGGAGTGTTAGGTAGTAGTGTCGGTCTGACGGTCTCATGTCGGTCTGCTACGATGAGTTGTTTCACAATACTTGGAGAATATTCTATGATTGTCCACTTTGTGAAGTACAGTGCTATTTTTTTAGAGGCATGATTGGAGCATTCCTCCCACTTTGTTTAAATCCATTGGATTATGCACGAGCAAGGGTATACTTCCACAGGATATAACAAAATATTACTATTAAATATGATCCATGACATGGAGTGTACACTGGAAACTAGGTGACGTAGTTTGAAACAAGGAAGGATGCGAACATGGATTACAGCTTCGCTTTTACAGATCCAATACCCGCTTTGACCAGCACTTTCCCACTCGCATCCGAGTCTACGGTCACTACTATTCCTTCCTCTGCATTACGGTCCGGTTTCAAACTTACCTCTTGACAGTCTTCGATGCCGACGCCATTCGCAAACTGGACAACTACAAAGTCGATTGGTCGATCACCAACAACAGCCATAGGTGCATGCCACGTCCCAGCTCCATACGTTACTGCTTGATTGCCCGTCGCCACAAACGCCCTAAGATTTTTCAGGTCTGGCAACCCCGGTCCCTTTGGCCTTTGCGAAGGATGTAGTCTCGAGAATTGACTCGGAGGTGGTGCCGCTTCATTGGTAAATGGTGATGGTCTTGCCCGCGCAAAGATGTCCTTTATCGACTTTGACTTTTTGACCTTGAGCGTAGGATATGGGGGCGGGCGATCGATGTTCCGTCGTGATGCCGAAGCGGGGAGGGTAGGCGCAACGATGACGAGGTACTGCGTGTGCCGGTCGAATTGGGAGAGACCCATGGGAATGAATGTCTGGGTTGTAAAAGGGTGTCGTTCAAGAATTTGTATGTCGAAGAGCTGCCTATCTGAGGAGTCGGTGCTGTCTTCGTCGAAGTCGATGTCGCCCCAGGATGAGGGCATAGATTCGGAAGGTTCATGGGGTCGTAGATCGCCTGAGGCGCAATGTCAGCTTTTTTTTTTGGAAAGGATTTGACAATTCTTCTGTACTAGTGCATAGGCAGGCCAGATTGCTCCAGGAGCAAGATGTGGAGTTTAGACTTACGAGGTGCACATACAAACATGTTCATCACGGCTTTCGCAGGCTTCTTGCTTGGAGCTAAGCTGTATAGATTGGACATGTGTGTAACATCGAGAAATTTGATTGCGGTGCCCTGGTTTGCGGATACTGCATCTACAGGCAGTCGTTGAGACCGTGGTAGTGTGGAATGTGCGGGGTTCTCGATCACAGTACCGAATTGCGAGAAGGAAGACTGAGTGAGGAGCTCGATGGGGATGCGGATAGACGGACATGGCATTGAGGTCGGCATTTTGGTGGCTGGGACCACGATTGGGTGGTGTCAGAGGTGGTGAAGCATGCCGCGCGAGAGCTATGTTAAATGAAGCTTCAAGCTTGTGAATGTTAGAAAGACGCTAACGATGGCGCTAAGATAGCGATAAGGAAGTTGACCCCGGGTCGCCAAGGCATGCACGATGCATGTTCATTAACAACTTCGCGCAAAGCCTGGAACGACACCACACCCGCAAGTGTTCCTGCAGCACGTCAATATGTCCGACGGCGATCCCTCGTACATTGACTATGAAGCCTTTCTCGACCCCGATTTCTCTGCCACTTCATTCGCGAATACGCTGGTACTAGCAACAAATAACCCCTCCGACACACCGTTGGACCTCTCGACGCCGCTCTCGAGGGTACTGTTCGACGTACAGGAAATAGACACCCACATCGATACATTGACCACAAAATCTGCACTCCCGCTACTGGAACATACACGAGAGCAGGCAGAGGCCAGCCAACGCGTTCTGCACGAGGTTGAAGGACAGGTTGCTAGTTTGACCGAATCGTACAAGACGCTGGAGAAAGAGGTCATTGAGCGATATGAAGTTGCAGAGCAGGTCCGCCTGACTGCAGAGAGGCTATGTCAAACGGTTAGAATTGGTAGGGCGGTGGCGCGGTGTCTAATGTTGGGGAGACAGCTTGAAGTGCGCATGTCTGAGCTGGGTGGTGTGGGGGGCGCAAAGAAGGAGGATCATAGGGCGATGGTGCGGTCTGCAGATACTTTGCTGTCTCTGCGGCAGCTATTCACGGCATCGAAAGCTGGAGAGGAGGGAGAGGGACTTGATAGGATTCATGTGGTCAACACGTTGAAGAATGAGCTGGTCAATCCTGGGGAGCGGAGCATTACATCGAGGGCGCAGCAGGTGATCAAGGAGTTTTCCATGTCCTCATTGCTTACCTCGACTGGCCAAACGTCTTCTTCTACATACATCCAAACGGAAGATACGAAATCGAGGACAACGTCGGCGTTGCTGACTCTGTACCTTCTCTCGCCCACATCAGGAACCACGAACATAGAGAGCTTCCAGCCAAGCCAGCTACTTAATGCTTTGCAGGACTATCTGCAGACAGCACTCAAATCCTCTCTTGCATCTCTGGCTCGATCCTTGGGTACGTTGCCCACCTTGGACCGCACGCTGTTGGAAATATCGGCCCGTTGTCAGAATATCGTCGCCCTCGAAACACTGCTCGAGTCCATCAAACCCCCGACACACCCGCTCTTGAGCGAGAATCCCGACGCGGAGAGCAAGGCGGCTGGCAACTTCCTCCAGCCTCTCCTCCAAGCGCTCGACACACCTTCGCTACCTTCGTACTTTTGGAGATCCCTTGCCTCGAACCTCTCGCCAAGAGTGCAGGAGATCATGAATCGAGGCGGGGTGTCTGCCAGGACCCTGCGCTCGAACAAGGACAGGGTCCGAGATGCGATTCGCGAGTGCGTAAACCGTGGGTCCCAATTACCAGGGGTGCCACTAAACAAGGGTAAGGCAGTCATGTCGGGCAGCTGGGAACGGGAAGCAGCGGTGATGGTCGGGTCGATTATGGGGCCTATTAAATGAGACTGTACTTGCTACATTAGGGCATTGAATGGAGTTTGGCCGGCCTGAGGGGGCCAAAGGATGTAAGG
>JAAZQE010000908.1:0-11538 GCA_013620735.1 Clavariopsis aquatica
CTTTTGGGCTGCTTCTAGATACCCTTGGGAATGGAATAGAATGGAATGAGCATTGGTTGGAATGTATCTTGGACTTTGGTTGTAGTACGGTTCACTACGGTTGATAGTGTCTTTGGTGTTAATACACTCTCTTGTCCCTAATGCGCATACTCTATTTACGTTTCCCCTTTATTGTCCTCTTCGGTTGGTTGGCGTGTTAACGGGGGAGTGACTCTACAAAGGTATGCACATCATACATGTTCAAATTTATTTTACTCCAATGTGCACAATTATATACATAACTAGGTCTCTATCAAAGAACACCACACACTCAATACCTGGACACAAATTACTCACTACTAAAACACCATGTTTCCCACGTCTTAAACAACAACCCTAACTCTTATCCCCCGTACCCTCCTCTCCTACCTTAGCCCCACCGTCGTCTTCAATCTTCTTGGGTCCCGGCCTCTTGAAATGTGGTTTCAGCGGCTCCCAACTCTCGGCATTGTAGTCTCCTTGCACCTTCTTGCACTTCCTGAGGCCCCATTCTGTGACGCCGACCATGAGGCAGCTCTCGAACATGAAAGCCATGCTGCCCTCGCCGACTTTACTGGGTTTTAGCTCGGCATTAGATGCTTTCTCGTGTGTCGTGGCGTCGGGCCCGTGGCCAGACATGACATTGTGTAGTGAGGCGCCTGCAGGCTGGAAACCACCCCCTGTCTTCGCATCGTATTGGCCGTGGATCAAACCCATGAACTCGGACATGGTGTTGCGGTGATACCAAGGGGGTCTGAAGGTGTCCTCTGCGACTAGCCATCTTGGAGGAAAGATGACAAAGTCTGCAACTGCAGTGCCAGGGTGGTCTGACTGCGCCGTGAGAACCGTGAAGATGGAGGGGTCCGGATGGTCAAAGGATATGCTGCCGATGGTGTTGAAGCGGCCGAGATCGTACTTGTAAGGGTAGTAGAGGCCATGCCATGCCACGACATCAAAAGGAGTGTGCGATTGCTTGGCCTGGAAGAGGTGACCGGCGAACTTGCATAAGATGTGCCAGTTGTTCGACGTGTCCTCGTCGAAATCAGCAACGGGCGCTTGAAAGTCTCGCGCATTGGCTAAACAGTTGGATCCGATAGGTCCAAGTTCTGGCAATGTGAAGTGGCCTTGGTAGAGCTCGAGTATGTAGCCGCGGACGGGCCCTTCCGGGAGGGTCACGCGGTATTTTATGCCGCGTGGGATGACGCAGATTTCGTTGGGGCGCACGAGGATGCGGCCCATTTCAGTTTGAATGTCGAGAATTCCGTGTTGCAAAACAATTAGAAAATCGCCGTCTGCGGAATAAAAGGCTTCATGGGCATCCATGTCCTTTCCAGCCGCGAAAATGTACATGCCAAGTCCCGTCTTCATGGTTGGATCTCCCGCGCCAGCTACCAGGTGCAACGAGTGCACCCAGTCTACTGTCTCGTCGAGGTCGAAGGGGTCCCATCGTAGCTGGTTGGGGATGTGGTGGATCTTCTCATAGGGCTTGTTCTCAGGGTTCGTGTTGTAGGTGGATGATTCTCGGGGCTCGAAGTTGCTGTGATTACACGAGGGAAGGATGCGGTAGAACCATGTTTGCTGGTTCTCGTGGCGGGGAGCTGTGAAAGCAGTTCCAGATAGCTTCTCGGCGTAGAGGCCATATGGGGGTTTCTGGGGGGAGTTGGTGCCAATGGGGAGTGCGCCGTCGACAGCTTCAGACCTGGGCCAATGTCAATGAAACAGCCTCCAACAGGCGGAGAGAAGATGCGCACTCATGGTAAGAGTTGAAGCCATTCATGTACCGATATTTTTCTTTGTGGGCGAACGCGGATGAAGGCATCGTGAACGTCGGTGTAGTCTGGGTTGTGGAATTCTTCGAGGTTGCGCTGGGTGAGAGGAATCGTGCTCTTGGGCGGCTGCTTCTCGCGGACCTTGGAGAGCTTCTTAAGGAGCGAGTCTAAGGGCTTCTTGGGGTGCAGAGGGCTATGGGGGTCATCATACACCATCTGCTGGCCGGCCATTGCGGTAAGGCTCGGCTTGCTCAGGCGTTGTTTGCCCAAGAGGTGGAGAGGACGGACGACGCACACGTGCCATGGGGTCCGTGCGACCCCAGTTCTACCGCGGAATTGTTCCACGACCTGTGCCTGTCCGCCATCTATCGCCGTCCCCAACCGCGCCCTCGGCTTGCGATCGCAAACATGCACATCTTCGAACCTCCCTGAACGGCCAAGAGAAAAGAGCATCCATACCTCTAAGCAACCTCTCCTTGTCCGTTGCACCATCATGCCGGCTCTCCGATCGTGGTTCAGCGTCCCCCGCGGCTCCCATTTCAGCATCGCCAACATCCCCTTCGGCATTATATCCACGCCCTTGTCCAGAACGCCCCGGGTCGCCATCGCTCTTGGAGACCATGCCTTGGACCTCGAGGTTTTTGCTGCGAACAATGGCTTCTCCGCTCTGTCCACCATCCAACCACATCAAGCCGTATTCTCCCAGCCATCACTAAACGACTTCGCAGCCCTCGGCCGACCAATACATTCAATCGTTCGCAAGTACATTCAGAGTGTCTTTGCACACGACACGCCGCATCCTGAGGTTCTGAAGACCAATTCTGCTCTTCAAAAACTGGCTCTCTTCCGCTTGAACGAGATCCAGACGCACTTGCCCTTCAGAATTGGCGATTATACCGACTTCTTCGCGGGCGTGAACCATGCTTACAATTGCGGCGTCATATTTCGCGGTCCGGCCAATGCCCTCCAACCCAACTACAAGCATCTCCCTGTCGGGTACCACGGCCGGGCATCATCGGTAGTAGTCTCAGGCACCCCAATCCGTCGGCCAAATGGACAAATCCTCCCAAATCCATCGGCGGACAAGAAGGTGCCCATATTCGCCCCCTGCCAAAAGCTGGACATTGAGCTCGAGTTGGGAGCATTTGTCTGCAAAGCAAACACCCAGGGTGTGCCAGTGCCTATTGATGCAGCCGAGGATAGCTTGTTTGGCCTCGTGTTGATGAATGACTGGTCGGCCAGAGACATACAGGCGTGGGAGTATGTTCCTCTAGGACCGTTCAATGCGAAGAACTTTGGCACAAGTATTAGTGCTTGGGTCGTGCTTGCCGAAGCTCTAGAGCCGTTCAGAACTAAAGGTCTGGAGAATGATACGGAGGTATTGCCGTATCTCCAGGAGAAGAATACAAAGTCTGTATATGATATCCGGCTTCAGGTAGATCTAAAGAGTGCGTTCGCCATAGTCTCCCAATGATATTAGAGCTAATCGGCAACAGCCCAGTCCGGTGAGTCGTCAACCATCACCCAGACCAACGCCAAAAACCTTCTCTGGTCCTTTCCCCAAATGCTCACTCATCACACCATTACCGGGTGCCCATTGCAGCCGGGTGATTTGCTCGGTTCTGGAACAATAAGCGGCACTACGTCCTCAGAAATGGGCAGTCTTCTTGAGCAGAGCGATAACGGAAAGAAGGCCGTGAAGTTAACTGGGGGGCACGAGAGGACCTTCCTCGAGGACGGCGATGAAGTCACTATTTCTGGGGTTTGCGGTTCGAACGAAGATGCTCTGGTGGGCTTCGGTGAGTGTGTGGGCAGGATTGAGCCGGCACTGAAGTTTTAAGGCATAACCCTAACCCTTGATGAGAATGCTTTAAATCCTCCCAATCTGGAAATGCGTGCAAGAATCATCCGTGGTAAATAAATGTACTTGTAGAGCTACAGTGTCGAACGCAACCACCAGCGGCTTTACAACCAAGATGGACTGTTGTAGAAACAGCTTGTTTCCTGGCCCCAGTAGACACCAGTGGACCACAGGTCCAGCTGTGAAGAATTGACGTCCCGAGATGGCTCGGTCGCATAATGAAATTTCGTGTCAAGATATCCTCGCTGCTTAGTCACCCGAGCCGCCAGTGTTCATTGGAGGCTTGCAAATGACCTCATCCTTCAATGTCTGGGGTACTCCACAGCGCTAAAAGTGGATCGCGGAGTAGGCGGAATTGGCCCGCGTGCCTCCTTTGACAACCGGAACAGCATGCTTCCCCTACACAGTACACCACGGAAGCGTCCCGCTGTATACAACCCCGCCTGCCAGCCTTACTCTTCGATGCATCGGCATGCGGAAAACACTCGGCGCTCGTCAGATGACGAGACGGCCGCGTCGGGTAGGAGCAAACTAGCGAAGCACACATTCATCGTGCGCTGTCTTACGTCGCTCAAACCTCAGCAAGATCTCAAGAGTATAAGTGTTGGGTGTTGCGGCCATCGTCCCTCAGGCCTGTGCTACACACTACTCCCTCGCTGAGATCATAGCCCCATCTTCGACTTCACATCACAACATCGCCATGAGTCTCCTCCTCATTGTTGCGACCGCACTGGTTATTACGTACTTTGCCTATCGAGTGCTGTTTGGCACCGACATTCCCAAGATTAAAGGGCTTCCAGAGATCCCTGGCCTTCCTCTTTTTGGGAGCCTTCTGGAATTGGGAGAGAATCATGCCAAGGTAGCCCAGGGATGGGCAAAGAAATATGGACCTGTCTTCCAAGTGCGACTTGGGAACAAGGTAGGGAACATGGCACCGCTTGGCTACCCATTCAGCGCTGATATTGAACTCAGCGAATTGTCTTTGCAAACAGCTTCGACTCAGTCAGACATCTCTGGATCACTAACCAGTCGGCACTGATTTCACGACCCACTCTACACACGTTCCACAAAGTAGTCTCTAGTTCACAAGGATTCACTATCGGGACCTCGCCCTGGGACGAGAGCTGCAAGCAGCGCAGGAAGGCCGCAGCCACAGCCTTGAACCGACCGGCAGTACAATCGTACATGCCTCTCATCGATCTCGAATCCGTTGTCAGTATAAAGGAACTCCTCCTCGACAGCAAGGGCGGCGAAATCGACCTCGACCCACGCGCATACTGGCAGCGATATGCACTCAACACTTCGCTCACTCTCAACTACGGGTACCGAATCAATGGCGATAAAGACGACGCTCTCCTCAAGGAAATCACTGACGTCGAGCGTGGCGTCTCCAATTTCAGAAGTACGAGCAATAATTGGCAAGATTATATCCCCTTGCTGCGTCTGTTCCCCAGCCAGAGTAATGAGGCTATCAAATTCCGTGAGAGGAGAGATGTGTACATGGATAGACTTCTCAAGGGTCTAAAGGAGAGGATTGAGCTGGGTACAGATAAGCCATGCATCACGGGCAACATTCTCAAGGATCCAGAAGCGAAACTGAATGAAGGTATGCCCCCCAGCCCCCCTTTTTGTATATTTTAGATACAGCTACTAATACTTGCATATCTAGCTGAGATCAAATCGATTTGCCTTACCATGGTATCAGCAGGCCTTGACACAGTCCCCGGAAACCTAATTCAAGGCATCGCCTACCTTGCCTCCGAACATGGCCAAGCAATCCAAGACCGCGCATACAAAGAGATCCTAAAGGCTTACCCGAACAACGACGCATGGACGCAATGTCTCTACGAAGAAAAGATTCCATACGTGACAGCTTTGTACAAAGAGATCTTGCGCTACTGGACTGTGATCCCAATTTGCCTCCCGCGAGTGTCGATCAAGCCTATTGAATGGAATGGAACGATTATTCCCGCCGGTACAACCTTTTACATGAATGCTTACGCCGCAGACTACGATGCAGCCCACTTCTCAGACCCAAATACATTTAATCCAGAACGATACCTTGACGTGCCCGACGGCGCGGGGACACCGCACTACGGCTATGGAGCTGGGAGTCGGATGTGCGTGGGCAGCCACTTGGCCAATCGAGAGCTGTTCACTGCATTTGTGAGGTTGATTAGTGCGTTTAGATTTACGCCGCCCAAGGATCCTAGAGATGCGCCGGTATTAGACTGTCTGGAGGCTAATGCGTTGCCAACGAGCTTGACGACTGAGCCCAAGTATTTCAAGGTTGGGTTCAAGCCGCGAAATCGGAAGTTGTTGGACGGATGGATCAAGGAAAGTGAGGAGAGGACGAAGGATTTGATGGAGTGAAACAGTTTATTTGTTCTGGTTCGTGACAGTCAAAAGTACCGGTAGTTTACAGCATGTGCTCCCTCTGGGAACTTGGGAATAAACGATATTCCGATACACATATACATAATCCGGCAAGTGATTTCACGTTAATATTATTAGCTATTTCAAAGCTTCCTCTTCGTCGTGCTCGTTCTTCCAATCAAACAGCTGACCCACCCTTGCCACGCACCCCGCGGTTGCCTTGCACCGTAACTGCAGCCTCGCAAGCAAGGGCTTTAGACTATTAAACTCTCCTCTCCTCCCCTTATTTCTTTCTTTAACCACAAAATTACTAGGGGCACAATCACAAACATAATAAACAAAGCCTCTACAATTAGCAAGTCCCTAATCTGCGTCTAATTTGAACGCCCAAAATGCCCATCCCGATCGAAGTTATCAATGGCAAAAAGACGGTCACCGTCCTCGGTTTGTCCTTCCCCTGCCTCTCCCTTGTTTCTTTTTTCTCCTGTTCTCCCTCTTTTCTAACAATACCCCCAGAAAACAACCCTGAAGTAATGAACGCCTTATCGCTTAAGCTTGGCCTTTCGCCTACTCTCCAATTCCATGACGTCTACTCACTCACGGAAGCCACTTTGCTCTCCCTAATTCCGCAACCAATCCACGCTCTCCTTGTAATACTCCCGCTCACTCCATCCTGGGACGCCAACCGCACCTCCGAAGACGCCAATAAACCCCCTTACACCGGCTCCGGACCCTCCGAGCCCGTTATATGGTTCAAGCAAACCATTGGCCACGCATGCGGTTCCATCGGCTTGCTCCACTGTCTCATCAACGGCTCCGCGCGAAATTACCTACAAGACGACAGCCTCGCTCTCAAAATCCGCAAAGAGGCTCTCCCGCTACAAATGGAAGAGCGTGCGCAGATGCTATACGATAACCAGGCTTTCCTAGACGCACACCAGAGCGTTGCTGAGCTGGGCGATACCTCTGCGCCGGATGCAGCTACAGGTGATCGTCTCGGCCAGCATTTCGTGGCGTTTGTTAAGGGGGAGGATCAAAATCTTTGGGAGTTGGAGGGCAGTCGTGTGGGTCCGCTTAATAGAGGGTATCTCGGGGAGGAGGGGCTGTTGAGTGAAAGAGGTGTAGAGTTGGGTATTGGTCGGGTTATTGAGCTGGAGAAGCAGAGTGGAGGGGGTGATTTGAGGTTTAGTTGTATTGCACTTGCTGGTGGGGAGTAGTAGTAGTAGTAGCACCAGCAAAGGGGCCCCCTCGAGATCATGCGCAGAATGTATGCAAGTTTCTAGGATGGGAACATTGGTATTAGAGTTTTCTAGCATTTGGCACGAGATTAAGGCGTTTAGGTATTAAAGGAGGCTTTCCCTTGCTTTTCTAAAAGTTAACATGTGAAAATCTCTGGGGGGGTTTTCCTTGACAATACCAAATATCTGCCAAGTGACAAATGATGGCGTTTGTTAATTCAGATGGATAATTCAAAACTGTCTAGTCAAACTAAGGGGGGGGTAGGAAGATCTTAGATAATATCCTCAATGTCATTTTCTGGCGATTTGCAAATATTCTTACTATCGGTCGAATAGTAGATCGAGATGTATAGACTCGGCCATTTTCCATTACCAGTCAGCATTTTGTGGCTCTAACTTACCGGTACGTTTGGGCTGAGTAGTTAGGAACAAATATGAGTCGAACTGAGTACCTTGCACCTTTTCTAGGCACGCCACGCCAAAGATTTCCGCGGTCAAAGATGATTAAATACTTGCTTCAATCCATCCTCCTTTCGCTCCACCACACCCGGCCACGAATAACGACTAACAAGAACCGATTTCCAAGCTCTCGATTCAACAAAAACGAATTTGTGAATTCGACATTGACCTACCGGTAGCCCTAGGCGAAAAAGATCCCCGCCACTAACCGCGATTAGTCTAGCGCAAGATCTGCTTTGGACGACGCACCATCGCAATGCCAGCATCGCGTATAACTATCGCGTCGAATGCACAACAGTCGGCAAAGACCCCTCTACTCATACCCGCTTCTCCTCATTCAGCAGCTGCGTTAAAAGCGCTTGTGTTTAAAACTGCGGCTGCAAAACTACGGATTAAGAAGCCTACGCGGGTGTTTGTTGCTAGGTCGGGAGAAGAGCTGCTGGATGATGAAGACTGGGGAAAGTGCTTGTCTGGGAAGAATGACATCACGTTGCTTGTGTCGGTGGGGGAGGAGTATGTTGGTGTGAGACGGGAGGAATATCGCCATGGTAAGAAGGCATTTCGCTCTCATTTTAGTCCCACTGCCTAGAAGCATCAATCTGCGCATTATGAACCCCCCCAAATTGTAGCTTCCCAACGGCTGATGCTAACGCAATCTACAGCTGAAGCAAATCCCGCATGTCCAACTATTGTACTCGCCCAGAAGGCCCAGGTTGACCAACACTCTATTTCCCAGTTGACGACAACGGCGCAGACGTTGCCCGGCATTGTATATGCCGTAGGCCAACCGGATTTGCACCCGGGCTCCAAGTTCCCAGTTGGCGCTGTGTTTGTATCGAAGCGATGGGTTCACCCACCGCTAATTGGGGGTGATATTGGGTGCGGGATGGCTTGGTACAAGACGAAGCTCTCCAGAAGCCAAGTCGACGGAGACAAGGGCCGGAAGGTTGCCGAGAGGCTACGGGGACTCGAAGGGGCCTGGCGCTCACAATTCGACAGAGAGCAGTGGTTGCTAGATGCCGCTGGCAATTGCTCGGCGGGCGAGGAGTGGGATGCAGCACTGGGAACAATCGGCGCTGGTAACCACTTTGCGGAGCTACAGGTGGTGGAAGAGTCGTTGCTCTCTGGGGAAAAAAGCTCAAGCTTGCAGGAGGATGACGTGGTACTGCTCGTGCACTCGGGCTCGCGTGGTTATGGCGGCAGTATCCTCAAGAAATACACGTCCGACGCACATGTCAGTCTCGAGGAAGGCAGCGAGATGATGGGGGAATATATGGCAGAGCACAATCAAGCTTGCCGGTGGGCAAAGGCGAACCGCGATCTTATTGCCGTTCGCTTTTTGTCGTGCCTCGAACCTGGCGAAGAAGCGTGGGACTTGGGCCGTAACACACCAAACGAGGAGCACGTCGAGGCGGAGGCGGTATTGCAAACCAAGGCAAAGCTTCAGGAGCGCAGAGTTGTGGATATTTGGCATAACAACGTGGAACGGGTGATGTGGCCTCCATCGCCCCCGTCGCATCCTGGAACAGACACACATTTTGAAGACCCAACAGCGCCTCTGGCACTGGAAGCGGCCGATTCTCGACAAGAAGAAACACAAGGATATGTGTACATTCACCGTAAAGGCGCAGCACCGGCGTACATGCCTTTTACTACGCCTCCCCAAGGTCTCGCCTTCCTCCCCCTTCCTGGCTCACGTGGCACACCTACCCTAATTCTGGCACCAACCTTCAACGAGACCACAGGCTGGGGCGAGAAAAACGCACTATCACTCGCACACGGCGCGGGTCGAAGCATGTCACGCAACAAAGCACTATCCACACTGGGTCACAAATACAAGGGCCAGAATTTGCTCGAACCGGGAACGGTGCATGGAACGGGCAATAGGGACGGGAATGGCACGTGGGTCATCTGCGACGAAAAAGACCTGGTATTCGAAGAGGCTCCAGAGGCATACAAGGACGTGCATGCTGTTGGGGAGGATCTCGTCAAGGCGGGCGCCGCAACTATCGTTGGGTGGTGTAGGGCGAGGGTGAGCTACAAGGTCAGGAACGAGGCGAGGTGAACACTGGTGGTTTACTTTTGTAGAGAAAAATAATAGAAGCCAATGTGGTCAGGTCGGGCCTCATGTCGAACACACATGCGCCGCTGGACGTGCGTAGTCTTGACCACTGCCCCGGTCTTCGCCACGTCGTGGGGGAAGCAGGGAATCATTGCTGCGCATTCTGCGCCGCATTTAGTCTCCACTTTGCTGATGAAATTAATTCTCCACAGGCACGCGAGCGCGGGTGTCACTCTTACTGTGCCTGGTGAGAGAGTCTCAACGCAGGTCATGCTCACCCGTCAACGCTCTGCGCTTTGTTCTTGAGTTTATTATTGTAAGCGAGACCGGGCTTGCGGGTGTATGTGTGTGTGTGTGTGTGTGTGTGTGTAGGGTGAAACAGAAACGTTGGATACCGTTGGGTGGGTTTCTCGTCTTGCAACGGCTGCACTTGGTTGGGGGGGAGGGGCATTCGTTATGGATTTGATGAGGGCGAAGTGTGGAGAGGCCGGGTTTACAATTGTTTGGTTGTTTGGGGTGTGGGTGTGGGGTATATGTGCGATGTTGGGAAGGCCTATTCATGTGGCTGTCTCAGTGAGCGGGCCGTCCTTTGTTCGAAAGAGAGAGGGGGGAGTGAGTGAGTGAGTGAGTGAGAGGGGGAGAGCGAGAGAGGCACAATCACCCTCCCAGGCCTGCTATAGGCAAGGGAAAGAAAGATAAAGGGCAAACCAAAAAGAGAAGAAAAAAAAGGGAAATCATGGCATCTCAGGCCCGTTTGGCCGAGGGACATGGCAATTTCCGTGATCCGTGTTCATTGTTTGTGTGCCAGAAGAATGACTGCCCAGGGGGGGTTGGATAGAATTTAGAATTATCCCCAAACAAGCAAGATGCTCGATGTCAGGGCAGTGGCACTGCAGGTAGAGTGTGCATATTAATACTGCGCAGCTGATTGGGTGGCTGCGCATCTGCCGGGAGTTGGAGCGCCGGTTCGCAGGTTAACAGGAGGAGAGCAGGCTTGCACCAGCAACTTTGCTCCCATCTGGCAGTTTCAGCAGACGTGCAGCTCAAGCAACGACTGCCTTGCCGTGGCCGCACGACGCCAGGCCAGCGGCGGGCTGCTCGCTTGCGGGCCACACACGAGCGGTGTTTTTTTTTGTTTCACGCCAGCGCGGCGGCGTTGGAGTGTGGTCGAGCGCGTACAGTAGAGTTGGGTTGCTGGCCGGCGATCCGCCCATGTAAATTTGGATCACTCCGCCGCTAGCGTGCAGCACAGCCGACGCTCAACCAATACGGCGGAGACACAGGATGACACGCACCCGCTCAGCACACGCTCAGCACACGCTCAGCACACGCCTTGCTTGCTCGTGGGGGAAAATGGTGATTGCGAGCGAGCGAACCAAGCCGGAGATGGCGCATCTACGGAGTGCGCGCCGGGAGGGCCTAATGTTGGGGAAACGAGCTTGCCAGTCGTCTTGTGAAACACTTACCGGACCGTCACCGCTGTGCATTTGCTTCTGCTCGACTGGTGCGCTGCAAGCGACCACCGTTGACCGTCTTGCCGGCCGCCGATCCCCGGCACCATTCCTGCACAGCGCGCGCTCTGATTGGCCCGCGCCCGGTGTTTCAAAACAGGCCTGGCTCGAGCGCCAAAGCTTGATTGGGGCCGTGCGGCGACCAAGCATCCAACGTGGGCCTCCCCCTCCCAACGACCCCCGGCCTCCATCTGGACAGATTAGGGCTGAGCAGGGGACCGAAGAGTGCCATACGGGCTTGATA
>JAAZQE010000909.1:0-11523 GCA_013620735.1 Clavariopsis aquatica
CCGTTTAGGCTACGCTTTCCCCCACACGTCAAACGGGCCAAGCCAGCCAGGAACACGGCGTCGAGCAGCACTGAAGATTGCGTCCCCGAGGCTGCATCTCTTGTCGGCGTTCCGTCGCCTCGCAGTTATGCGTCTGAGGCTCGCCGTGTTCGACGGTCCGCACAGCGCTCTGGCGTCGCTCTGGAATGCAGCGCCGGACCGCAGCCATCCGACGCAGGCCTGGCGCAGGCGTGCGGGACCGAAAGGCGGGCCACGGCGAAAACATTGGTGCACGCTTGGCGGGCCGGCGCAGGGGCCGCCAGGGCTGGATCGTGTGGGCTCACCTGAGCGTGCTGCGAACCAGCCTCGACCACAGCATCAGCGGAGTCCCTCGCGGTGCGAAACAAGTACTCCCGGTGGCGCCTCTGCTTGCAGTCCACGTCCCTCTCGTCCTCTCCAGTCCCTTCTGCTGCTATTTCGATTCCCCCAGCTGCGCACGTTGTTGAAACGAAGCCAGCAAAACATTTGCCTGTGTGCCCTGGCCTGCAAGTGTGGACGCTGCACCTACACGCACACACAGTCGCCATGTCCAAAACTAGCATCTTCACCACCATAACCCCACTGCCGCAGGGCATCACCAGACAGAGCGTCTTGGAGACTTTTCATAGCCATGTCGAGATGATTGAGCTGAATCCTCTGGTCGTCGAGCGCTTCCGGTGTAAGCCCCCAAACTATGCGCCCACAGACGAGTTCTACTCAACCTGGTACACGATCAAAGGTATAGTGGCCGTCCATCCTAGTCTGGCTCGCCCTCAGCATGCTAAAATGTCCCAGATAAGGTCAACTACCTCCCTGGCGGCCTGGCATCTGGCTCTGTTTCCTACCACGCCGTCTTCCTTGACCTTCCCGACGGCCTGCAAACCCACGTCTACGCTCCGCTAGGCCTCGACATCCAAGCCAAATGGAGCGTGGGTGGCAGCCTCCCCGGAGAGTCTAAGCAACCGGGAGAAAAGGGCCTCAATGTTCCGCGTGAAGGCCTCTACATCCGCGAAGATGTCAAGATGAAGTGCAACATCATGATGATGTCCTTTGTGAAAAAGACATTCAAGGACTCGCACGCAAAGCTCGTGGACCGGTTGGTGGAAAAGGCGCACATCATCGAGTCTAATATCGCCAACGAGCGACTCAAGGCCCTGCGCGCCGTCAGCCCAGGCGAGCGCCACGGCCATGGCGACATCTTTATCGCGCCTCCTCCAGGCTATCAGCCCGATTCGCTGCACATGAGCATATACTCTAATGGCAGCGGCCACAGTTCGACGCACAGCCCCGGCCTCTCACAATCATCGACTTTGACGGCTCAAAGTATAAACCCTCGAAGCCCGCTTTACCATGCCGCAGATGACCGAGCGTCTTTCCCATCCGACCAAAAGGCTGCTACCGCCCCTGGCCTCTCGTTTCTCCCCTCCACAACCTACGACCCGAGCCCTTCGTTTCTTCCCTCTACAACATATGACCCGAGTACCTCGTTCCTTTCCTCGAAAGCATACGACCCAACTCCACCCAAGCAAACTCCAATTGACTACCGGGACTCGACATATATGTACAATGCAATGTACCATCCTGAGTGCGCAGAGCTACCGTGTCAGGGCCCACCGGTACCGCCCAAGGACAACACGAAGCATAGATGTGTCGCCGAGCTCCCATGCTAGGTCATGAAGTCCCCTTTGTGTTTTCGTTTCTTGTTTAAAGCTTTAACCCGTTTTCTCTTTTTTTTTTCTGGGAAGGATTGATACCCGCGGGGTTGGGCTGGCCCTCTGCATAGCGGTCTTTGGTATATTTTTTTGGGTTAAGTGGTCATAGTGAGCACCTTTTTTTCGATTGAGCAATCATAACCCCGATGTTCATCTGAATTTTCTGAGTTCTTCTGCACAAATAACCCTGAGTGAGTTGGAGAGAAATAAGTGATAGGCGATATACTCTGCTGGGTGGTGGAGCTTCGGTCTCTAGAGCTGGTTGTTCCGGGTTTAATGCTTAATTCCGCCACCGAACTTGGGGGTAATTACCCGAATGTTGAACAGCCAAGGACTACTTTCTACTACTAACCAACCTCACATTTTCAAAATTAACTTCTATCTCAGTCTTTCATTACAGCTATGACGACTGCGATATCCAAATCAGCGATCAATGATGCTGTTTCTCCTCCACAGGAGGAGCAGGAAATCAAAACAGCAAATTCAGATGCAAATCTAGAAAAAGCTAAGAGCTGTGCCACCAGTGAACAAAATCCATATTCTATCTTTACCCTCCCTGAAAAACGTGTTATGGTATTGCTTCTAACCGTTGCGGTTCTCTTTTCTCCCATCTCTTCTACTATATACTATCCAGCACTAGGGCCGATAGCCGATGATTTGCGTGTTTCTCAATCATCTATCAATTTGTCCATAACCACCTTCATGGTACATCTCCCTTTCCTCACCAATTCATAAATTTAATCTGATTCTGTCTTAGATCTTCCAAGGTCTTGCTCCAGCTTTCATTGGTGCCTTCTCAGATGCTCAAGGCAGACGACCCGCATATCTATTCTGTTTCGTCGTATACATTGCAGCAAATATTGGTCTAGCGTTGCAGAGTAATTATGCCGCATTACTTGTATTGAGGTGTGTACAGAGTAGTGGGAGCAGCGGGACTGTGGCTCTGGCGAATGCAGTCGTGAGTGATATCTCGACGCCGCATGAGCGTGGGAAGTGGATGGGGTGGGCGAATGCGGGGGGGTTGTTAGGACCTGCGTATGTATCATTTTTAAAATTCAGTAGGAAGATGTTAACAATAATTCAGGATCGGCCCAATCATTGGAGGACTGTTGAGTCAATACCTAGGCTGGAGGGCTATTTTCTGGTTTCTTGCAATCTTCAGTGGCATCTTCTTGATCCCTATCATGCTCTTCTTCCCCGAGTCTTGCCGTGCTGTCGTTGGAAACGGATCTCAACGGCCACCAAAATGGAATTCCTGCCTCCTCGACCCCGTCATCACAAAGAGGCTCCTAAGAGAGAACATGCTCCTCGGCCCAGAAATCCTGCCACACCCTCTCCGCTTCCCGAACCCTCTCAAAACCCTCGCTCTGCTTTTTGAAAAAGAAGCTAGTCTGATATTGTTGTCCTCCGGCTTCCTCTTCGCCGGTTACTACGGTCTTATGGCTGGCATACCCTCCCAACTCGAAGCCAAATACGGGTATGATTCTTTCCATGTCGGTCTTATCTTTCTCGCCACTGGAATAGGAGGTACCCTAGCTGCTCTAGTAACGGGTCGCCTCATGGATTTCAACTTCCGTCGACATGCGCAAAAGCTCGGTCTCGACGCATCCGACACACGCCGTATCCGTAGTTTGACAAGCTTCCCCATTGAGGCTGCCCGCATCGAGCTCGCACTCCCCTTCATCATCGCCGGCGCCGTTACGATCCTAGCCTTTGGCTGGGTCATGCACGTGCACACACACATCGCGGGGCCGGTTATCCTGCTCTTTTTCATTGGGTTTAGCACTACGGGTGCGTTTACAATTCTTTCAACACTTACGGTAGACCTGTTTCCCGAAAAACCGGCTACAGCTACTGCCGCTAGTAATATGACTAGATGCTGGCTTGGGGCGGGCGCGACGGCTGCAGTGGTCCCAATGCAGGATAAGATTGGAACAGGATGGACATTTACGTGCGTTGCATTCTTATGGGCGGGACTTGTGCTGGTATTAGGGGCAGTAGTGAGGTTCGGACCGAAGATGAGGAAGCAGAGGGAGGAGAAGTCGAGGATTAAGAGGGAGGGGATTTGAGAAGTGAGGAGTTGGAGGTTGGATTGAGTCGGAAATACGATGTAATTGATGCATGAGTGATAAGTATGGCTTCACACAGTTAGGTCTACGACTGCCCGCCTACGGGGACTCGGAAATTAGAAAGTAGACCGCATTTTAACAATCTGGGGCGCAACATATTGTCAAATTGCCAATGTGTATACAATCCTATGTCTTTGGGGAAAGTTTGAATCAAGAATCTATGGGCAGGACGTTGAACAAGCCGTGCCTGTTTCAAATTTCTCTGATACCAAGCTCGAATACGATATTAAACACCACTCTTAGGATCACGAAACAACGAATGAAATCTAGCTGTGGTGCTTCATCTCTTAACATAATTAGCAACATGCCCGCCAGGAAGCGTAGTAGTCCCTATCCACCAAATCAGTAAGACTGTACGTAGCAAGATGTATCTCCAACTTACAAGAGTCAATATCCTCCTTGACCTCTCGCTCCACCGTGCATTTATTCATCTCAGTGAAAGTCTGGTTTTTTAATGTTGGGCAGTTGATGTAGCACGGGTTGTCTAAAGCGCGCTGTAAGGCATCGCCCTGCCAACCAAAGACATAGTCGGCGTGGTTGGCATAGCCGGTACTGTTTTTGTGCTACGAGTTAGAAATGATATTTTTGAGTAGTGAAGTAGGCTGGTGAACAGTGGAAGGGAAGAATATGTACCCGTCACCGAAACTCCAGACAAATGGCTGGGAACCATCTGTTGGCCAGTCCTCTTTGTTGTTGAACTGCCGGGTGTCCCATACAACTTCGTAGAATAGCTGACTCATGCGGACAGGGTGTGTAGCGGGACAGGGACCTTGCTTGTTAGTTTTGATTGTCTTTCCAATATCTTAGAGCAATGAAAGGTGCCTACCTCCAGTCTCGAAGGTTCCGGACTCAGCTGTAAAAGCATTAGCCTACCCACCATGAGGGTAACACAATTTCTTTTTGGGGGGAAACTAAAACTTACGATACGCCATGTGGGACATATGGTCTGGGGAATCGAGATTCACGCCATCCCAGCACCTGCGTAGTAGTGTGTAAGTACTTGGTTACGCAAAAGAGCCATGTACGAGGTTGTGAAAAAATAAGCTCACGTGGGGAACCGAAGAGCTGTCATAATCCCCGCTTTGCATGGAACCGTCGGAAAATCCATAGTTTGGGGATCTCTGGTCCCAATGGTCTCGAGACATGTGTAAGTGAGTTGGCGGAAACGATCGGCTTGTTCCCTTGTTCGGGCGTTGACATCTCCAATGTACATTCGGAATCCCTAAACATATTAGCTGCGAAATATTAAACATAGTTTGATTCGTTCCCGTTTATGTGAGCGTGGGTGTGAGTGTGAATGTGGAAAGGGAGACTGACTGGCTTGAAGGCAGAGACTTTTGAAGTCTGCTGGAAATTATACAAGCCATCTTGCATGTAGTATACTGTCATGCCGCCGTTTACGCCGTTGAAACCAGCGTTGGGGATTTGGGGGACGCGCTTGTATGTCCCATTTTTGGCTTTGAAATATCTGCAGCAGAATGAGAAATGACCATCAAAATCAGAGAAATCTCTAGCCAACAACTCACAACACAGCCGTCCAGTAATTTGATGTATCTACCATGATTAGCCCGATTCCATCCCAAGGAAAGGAATTAGGACACAAACCTTCAGAGAATTGGCATGAAGTACAGGTAGCCTTCTTTGAAATATCGACCACTGACGGATCCATGGTGGTGTTGAACGCATTGCCTAAATAGTCTCCCGATTAGATAAATGCTCACTAAAACAAAACTATGTCACTTTGGAAATCATAGAAATTACCTCCTAAGATCTGGTGTAGATGGGGCGAGGGAGACAATCCAGGGTTCACCAGAGGATCACGTCTGTCGATTAGCAGTTGTGCACAAGGAAACCGGAGGAGGGCATTGGCGGCGGGCGCGAGGAGCGCCAGGGTAATGGTGGAAGTGTATTTCATCTTTTTTGGGGCTGAAGAGGGAGATTGGGAAGCAGGAGGTGGTCTTGACGTAGTGATGTTCTTTTAAGAAATGAGTTCTATTCCACAGGTGGTGCAACTGTGAAATCCAAGAGTTGTCAAGTCTTGAACAAACTTGGCACTGTGTGAGATATCCACCGGGCTTAGCAATCACGGGCTTGTGGTATGATCTGGAACTTTTGTAGTTGGTGGGGGTGATCCGTATCTATTGAAAGTTTCTACGATTTTCCCGGTTGAGATCGATTTTACCTGGTTGTGCAGATTCGGGTGGTGGGAGCAATACGGGGACTGCTTCCATTCGGATAGTCACTATGCTGATTCCTCCTTACATCTTCCTTATCTGCAGGGTCTCTTCTTGAACCAAGCGGGGCTGTAGTTGTTGGGTGGAGCTTCCATGTACCCGAAAGCTACTAGTGGGGCTGTTTATTGACGAAGATGTTATATCACCCGCTTCACTAAGAATCGGCAGATGCGTTTGAGGCGTAGCGACTGCGGTCGCAATATTCAAAGCCACTTTCCCATGCGGACTTCTTATATTGGAGATCGTGTTTTGTTGGGTGGGTCAAGGTTGGCTTTTTCACCCCAGTCCGGAGTTACACAAATCTCATATATATGAATTACCATGCTGCCAAGTCGCAGGAAAGGCAATACTGACCAAATTACGCCCCATGAATATATACAACTGCGCTTCTGGGTGGTTATACAGGGCCCCCACTAACGATAGTCTGTCCAGTAGCGTGTGGATATCGAACGCCATTTCTGAACTCCAAGACCCAAGCTGCGTAGGAAAATGCCTCGTTTATCAGACACCGGAAAATTCGAGTATATGTCTCTCGCACTATGCTTGATCAAGAGTCCAAGAGAACTACTAGGAACCGGATACATGCCATGGCTTACCAAGGTAATATCTTTAACCGGGTAGACCCTCTTTACCGATATAGGGACAGCGAAAATTCCGAGCTCTGTATCCTCGGAAATTCGAAAGTTATTCTAGAAGTCGAGGTTTCCCTCCTTTGAGTTGGCTGAAAAGTCCATCTCCCTCGTTTCTCAATACCCAGCAATCTGCCAACCAATAAGGTCGTCTCGACCATGAAGATCTCCACCCTTTTGAGCAGCCTGTGCTCAGTAACTGCTGTCTTCGCAGCATTCGACTACAACCGCGGTGGTGCAGTTCTCAAAGCCCCAGCAGGGTCGTCCTTCGCCAATGTTTCTGGTACTTTCATCGTCCCTCCTCTCGTTGGAAACAGCAGACTCTCCATCTGGGTCGGCATTGGCGATTCCATCGATCAAAAATACGTCTTAGGTGGTGGAATTGTATTTAACAAGACACTCGCATCTTGGTCCGCATTCTACCCATCCAAGGCCGCAGATATTACGGCCGCTGTGCCCGTTAGCGCAAACGACTCCATCACCGTCACAGTTTCTATATCAGGCACGACCGGCAGCGTAACCGTAGACAACAAGACTCAGAACAAAAAGTCTACACAGGCGCTCTCTGCGCCTGCGTCTGCGGGCCCAGAGCTCTTGACCGCGAGAACGGCGGATTGGTGGGTCCAGGCGTACCAGGTGATCCCAGGGGAGCTGGTCACAACGCCAGCATACGAGGCTGTAAAGTTTACCGATTGTACTGCGACGACGGAGAGTGGAGTTTCGGTTCCGCTTACGGGAGCTGGCACGTTTGAGATTTCAGGGATGTCTGGACAGTTGTATTCGAAGACGACGGTTACAGCGACCGAGGTTACAGTCCAGAGAGTGCAGTTGTGAGATGATGGATGAGGTTCCTGGAAGGGCGACGAAGAACCAGCTAGAATGGGAACACAAATGAAGATAGTCCTCAATTGTAGATATATTCTAAACAGTAGAATTCTCCGAGTTTCTCTACAAACATCCATGTGTTCGTTCCTCTCTAGCGTTCATGCGAGATTTGAAGTTTTTCACTGTAATAATATTAGAAAATCTAACTATCTGAGTTTGTAATTGGAGGCACTGTATTTTAACACACAAGTATATGTTTAATTTTGCCTCGAAATGATTGGCTTCCTGTATGAAGTAGATTAAACGTGATATATATTTGCATTTAGTAGGTTGAGTGGCATATAATGTTATGCGTGGTTTCTTCATACGACGAAAGTTACTCCGTATAGTAGACTAGGTGTATACAAGATCGAAAACTGCGCCCGAGACACCAATGTAGCACACGATTCTTTTTCTACCCCTACTGAACCCAAATGAACTTCAACGTATCAGAGGAGAAGTTATTTTATACCAACAACGCAACTAAGTTTGTAGAACATACTAACTGGACCCCAATCAGATTTGAACGGACGCTATCAGACCAAGAATTCACATACTTGCCCTTTTACCAATTTCGAAATTCCCACAAACATTACGTGCTATGCAAGAATTGGATTTAATCTCCAGGTATATCTTTCGCTTGCATATCTTGATCGACGCCAACTGAATGACTTGGGTTTGGTGAAATTGGGAGACGGGGTTGTAATGACTTTTGAGACATGGGTAATTAGTCACCAATATGCTAGGATTGATGTGGGAATTCAGGGAGAATGCACGAAAGAGGAATTTGGCGAAGCTCTGCCATGTCATGGCCCGATTGAGCTATGGTTTAGTATCAGGGGCTACGGATCGAGAAGAGCCGATGGACGGAAATTAAATCGATCTGCACCTTTATTTGAACTGAAATCTCATATACGTACACGAACGGTCATGTTCTCTATATTGTGGGCGAGCTCTTGAAGAGTATTTTTGCAACTAAGTTTGCAGGTGTAAAACGAATCAAAGAGTGTGTATTACCTGAATACTAATATCTTCAACAAGAGCTACTTAGAAACAAATCACCTGAAGTACTATTGAGTAAAATAACATGTATCTGGTTAGTTCATTCTCTCAAGCTGTAGAAGCGAGCGACTCTGAAGACAAAAGACAATATGCAACCCCCCCTCCCCTCCCTCCGGTTTTAGCGTTTCCTTTGCCACGACAGAACATCGAGTGAGGATCTTGAGTGGAACATAGTCTAGTAGGTCACCGGGACGTTACCTGGGAGGGATGAAAGCCCTGAAGAAGAGATAGATTAGTATGCAAACTAATGTGATATTCAAAAGAATGGGCAAAACACTCACAGCCTTCAACTTCCTCTTGAACGTGCTTCTTTTGGCCTTGAAGCATGCACTTGTTGGCCTCAGCGGCTGTCTGGGTCTTCATGCCCTTGCATGCATCACCAGCACAGCGCTCATCCAAAGCAACTTGGAGAGCATTGCCCTTCCAGCCTGTAACAGGTGTGTTAGTAGTGCTATTTAAAAGTGATGACGAATTACTTACCAAAGAGGTAGTCACCGTGCCATCCATAGCCAGTCCTGCAGAATATGTCAACATGTGTTTTGCCTCTTCCGAGCTGTTTTGGAAGCTTACGCGTCACCCATGCTGTAGACAAAAGGCTGCGACCCATCTGCAGGCCAGATGCTCTTGTCGTTAAACGGGCGGGTGTCCCACATCACCTCATACATGACCTGTGGGAGCTTCACTGGGTGCGTCGCAGGGCAGGGACCTGACGATTCGAAGGTACCGCTGACGGCTGTTAACATAAAAATAACAAGGGGTGTTCACTGGGAGCAGCTTACGAGGATGGGTACGCCTGAATTTGGTAATACAAGTTAGTAGCTCCTCATATAGCGATGTAGGAAATTTGAAATGGAAGTACGAGGTTACGTACCACATGGTCCTTGTGGTTTGGACTGTCCACGTTCTTACCATCCCAGCATCTAGAGAGTCAATGTTAATAGTGTTCTATTGAAGTGTGAATAGGAACTTACGTGGGGAAGGTAATAGTAGCACGAATACCTCCACCGCATGTCTTGCTCGGAAGAGCAAATGTATCATCGCCAGTGCAAGGCGCACCGCCGAAGGGGTTCTGAGCAATGTTGGTTTCGCAGCGGTGGCAGAGTTGCTTCTGCCCGCCCTTCGACGTACGTAATCCTGCGTCGCCGACGACCATGCGGAATCCCTTTGATGAAATCAGATCCGTATTGCAAGCTCCGAAGCCGTGAACTTACAGGCTTGAAAGCAGTGGTCTTGGTTTTTCCATCATAAGGACTGTTGTAGTACACAGTCAATCCTCCATTCTTCCCTTTGAGGCCGAGGTTGGTCAACTGAGGAACACGTTTGAAAGATCCGTTGCGAGCCTTGAAATACAAGCTTGCGGTCCAGTAGTTAGAGAAATCTATTGATTGTTAGGTCAATTTTGTCTGAGATGCTTCTGGATAGTTAATATCGTACCCTCGCTGTGAAGATAATTAGTAAGAAATAAAACCTAAAGTACGCTATTGCAGTCGAGCCATACCTATACGTGCACGAGGTGCAGGTGGACTTTGCAGCTGGATCATAGACTCCGGGTTCCATAGATGCATTGAAAGAGTTCCCCCCAGCCACCTATATCAACTCGTGAGCTACATTGTTGAGCTAGTGGTTTGCTACTAATACCTGGTGAACGTGAGTTGATGGTAGTTGACCTGGCTGAACCAAAGGATCGATACGCTCAACCACAAGCTGTGAGCATTCGAAGCGCATGAGCGCCGCGGAGTTCTGTCGTTTTACTAGTGAAGGGGCCCCGAAGGCATCTTGTGCGGACAGCGCAAGTCCCACAGCCAAAGATTTCCACTGCATCGTGATGTTTCTTGGTGACAAGACTAGCTCAGGTTAATGTAAGTATGAACACTCAATAGAAGTGGTTTGTGTGAAGAGGAGTATGGTGTTGAGATATAACCACGTCTGGTCATGATAGAAGGGATCATTCTAGAAGTAGGTAATATACACAACTGCCGAGCTAAGTCCAGTGATCATGCACCCCTACCGGATTTGGGGTGCTGGATTGGATGATTAATGTACACAGTTAATTGTCAATGAGCTTCATCCTACAGTGATAAATCATTGAGTGAGTGTCATTGGCTGTTGTTCTCAACAATATGGAGAAGTATGGGGAAACAAGCTTTACAGTCAAGCTTTATCGAAGCGGCAGTTGCGTGGAAAAGTGGAGATTTGCAGACTCGCCTAAGATTGGCCAATATACCCTGAATGCTTAGATTTCGTACCACATCTTTATTTTGAATCTTGATGCTGTTGGGTGTTGTCTCATGTGCGATGTCCAATCGCCTTGATCCAATACAGGATGAAGTTATGGCCTCGAAGAACAATTCAAGTGGCTACCCTAGTACTTGAAATTCTCTTCATGCTTTTATTATTCTTGGTTGTTGAGTTGATTAGTCACAGTAAATTTCTGTTTACATTGTTGTCTCGATTTTTTGAAATTCATATTTCGCCTCGTTGCGGCTGATTTTCTCACCTGTAGGGAATTACCTCACTCCACAATGACATGTGTTTGGGGATTCAAAAGTTTAACCTCTTCATACACTAAGTGTCTCTGATATCCTACTTATTCTAAACAAGACGTGCACAATTATATGAGGGAGCTCATTGACGACTTCCGTCTTTTTTTCTCAAAACTGCCGTGAGGGGTATAATGCATTTTTGGTCAGGGGCAATACGGATGAGAATTCGGGATCCCTAGAACCTTGTCGATATTTTCTTAGGAATGGAAAAGAGTTATAAGTAACGGATTGTAGACTCCGAAAGTAGAGCCGAAGATCAAGAGCTCAGAAAGGCAATATATGAGTTCACGTGAAGTAACCTCTTGCTATTGTAGTGTAGTAGAGTGGCGAGG
>JAAZQE010000091.1:0-54617 GCA_013620735.1 Clavariopsis aquatica
CCATGGTTCTGCACAATTGGGCTCCCGCCAAAGGAACTCTGCCGACCAACGCCAGCAAAGTACAAATCTGCTTCACTGACCGCTGCCGAGAGGTTGCCTGCTGAGCTGTTGCCGTTGCCGTTTCCGTTCTGGTTCCCGTTGGGCGACGAGGGGGACTGGAAGGGGTATGTCGAAGACGTGTCGATGCCAAGTTTGCCGCGCTCTGACGCGGCACGGTCCCGTGCTAATTGCGCCGCCTTCACAGTGGGTAGTTCAGACCGTTGCAGAGCAGGAGAGTCTTGTAGTTTTCGACTCCTTGCAGAACGGAAGACTTGATTAACCGGCTTGAGGTACACCGTCGCCAGTGTGCCAACATTAAGGCACATCTCCTCAAGGGTTGCCGGGTCCAGCTTCTCCGATTCCTCGGCGGTAATGGGCGGTTTCTCGCCCATGACGATCTTCTTCGCTTCTTCGGGGGCAAGTGACAAGAGGCGCCAGTACATGTACCCTCTGTCACGCAGGTCTGGGTTATCAGTCTCTTCGGTTGCCCATTTGAGGACTTTGGGGACGAGGGAGGAGCCCCGTGTCGGACGCTGGATAAATAGTTTCACGGTTGCAGTGAGCAGTGCGAGTTGGACTTCGTGGCTTTCCTCGCGGAATGTATCGAGGAAATCTTCGAGTAAGACGTCTGAGTCCTCGATGCGGTCGGCGTACTGCCCAATCACCCAGATCATAGCTGCTTTGGCTTCGGGCTCGTCTAACGAGTCTAGGTTCTCACAAAGGGTAGATATGATAGTCTCATACTTGTTGGGGTATTTGCGGAAGATGTTGCGGATCACGACCGTTGCTTCTTGCACGATATAGGATACTTTGGTCGAGACCAAGGTCAGGAGTGTGCTAATGCAGAGTTGGCTGGAGGGGGGTATCTTAATGGCGAGTTTCCCGATTGCACGGACTGACTTGCGAACAAAGTCTACATCGATTTCGGTGGCATACCTAGTGTTGTTAGTTGGAGCACATGAGAGGAGTCGGAGATATACTCACTCTGCTAACTCGGTCAAGACCTCCTTGATGTTCCTCTCCGTCGCCAGCATGAAAATCAATTCAAGTTTTGTTACCTTGACGTAAATAGGATCATTATATTTGCAAAAGAAGACGCGGATATCATTGCGCAGCACCTCCGGTCGTCGCTGGAGGATTAGAAGGGCGTTCCGGAGTGCCAGATACTGGATTTCTGGGCCTTTGGAGAGAAGGGTGACGAGAGGTGGGGAAAGCTTATTACATAGCGATGAGACCACTTTTTGGTCGGCAATATAGTTCAAGAGATATAGGATAACGCGAATACAGGTCAAAACGACGGCCGAGTTGGAATGTGAAAGACGAGGGGAGATGCGCTCCGCTAGGAGAGCGGCTTCAGAAGAATCGTTGGGGACGTAATTCATCATTGCTTCGAGAATGTACGTCTGGCCCCATTCCGAGCAATCGGGCAAGATGGAAACTATTTTTGAGGCGCTCGCATAGTCAATAGTGAGTTTGATGTTCTCACTTCGCTCCCAGATGTCCATCAATCCAGCAAGGGCGCTCGACACCACGGTGGGATTCTCATCCCGCAGCATGCCGTTCAGTCTGTCGATCAGATCTGAGGCCTCTACCAATGTTCTATCGTGGTCATAGAGCTTTGCGACGCAAAAAGCAGCCGTCTTCCGCACGTAGGGGTCGGCATCTCGGAGGAGGTTCTTCAAGTGTGGTACTGTCGCCTCGACGTACTCCCGCACGTGGATGTACGACATGGTGCGCAGAGCGAGGGCTCGCACAAGCGGGTTGTTGTCGTGTAAATCCTCCTGGATGATAGGCAGGGCCTTGAGGGCAATGTCAGGTTTTATCCTCGCATAGTTAACCAGGAACAAGAAGCACCTGTGCTGTTAGCCGGTATTCCTCAACCATCCGTATGGGAGTACCCACATCTTCTTGATCTCCAGGCTTGGGATATGCATGCAGCCAACAATGTCCGGGAACAAGGCCACCATGTCGTTGTTGCTCATAGTCATGTTGGCTACAATCTTCTTCAAGGCCGTCTTCTTTGCGGAGAAGTTCTTGTCCTTCTTCCCGCCGCTGTTCAGCTCAAGTCGTAGCTCGGCGACTTTGCCCTGTGGTGAACGGAGATACTGTAAGCGCACGCTATCCATGGCGTAGGGGATGAACATGGCTGTGACATGATAGGGACGGAGGGATTATGCAGTTCGCACTGTCGTGAATTTACGGAGTGCTCAGACAAGCAAGTGTGTATAGAGAAGAGTGTGCGCTGGCGGAGGCAAGGAGAGCAGGAGGCACATACCCGCGCAAAGAGCTTCGCATCCTGGCCGCCGGCACTCATTCTGGGCTAACTATCGCGTGTCCAAGGCCTGCGCGGTACAGGTATGCATGTGCCCAGCTGTAGCACGCTCGAACAGCTCCCCTCTCCCGTGAGAGTCTTAGCCCCCCCTCCTTTACGGTAGATCAGGGATTGTGATTGGCGGTGGGTGTATCAGTCGGCGTGTATGCGGTCACGCATGTCGTGGGGGAGATATACGGGGACTGGGAGCGTTTTCGAGGGCAATTCGAGCGGATGTCAGTGAATTGAATGTTTGACATGGACCAGCAGACTGGCGTCGTTGGCGTCGTTCTGCGGGAGGGAGGCCGTGCTCAGCGCTAGCCGGGGCCGACCGAGTGGACCTGGAAACTCAACACCATGCAATCATCACCACCGCGACACCACACCGCTGTCCACATCAATCGAGCCCATATCCCAGAAACAATACTGCCTCTACAGTCATGCCCGCGCAACCTCCGCCCCCGCCGCAGTGGGTCCTCGACCTCCACTCGACGCCCTCGAACAAGCCCAAAAATGCGTCCATCCCCGACCCGCCCGGCTTCACGGCTTCCCTGACGCGCAAGGAGCGCTCGCAGTCTTCCAAAACCGCACTCCGCAAGGCGCCGACTCCTGAGGAGATGGACACATTGAAGCTGAAGAAGGCGTGGGAGCTGGCCATTGCCCCCGCGAAGCAGCTGCCCATGAACGCTATCGGTCAGCTTGTCCTTCACGAAGCTAACGGCTCGCATGCTAACTCTGTGCAGGAATGTACATGACCGGCAACACCCTCCAGATCTTCTCCATCTTCATGGTCTTCACCCTCTTCAAAACGCCGGTACTAGCCGTCCTCGCCATCCAACGCAGCTTCGCCCCGTTTGAAACGCCTGGGACTGCAGGCCGTCTGATTAGTGTAAAAGTGGTGTACGTGTTGACGAACCTACTAATGCTAGGCTTGGGGATATGGAAAGTGAATCAAATGGGACTGTTACCCACGACACGTTCAGATTGGCTAGCGTGGGAGGGTGAGAGGACGTGGTCCGAGAGAGCACTGCCGCGGGAGTGGTTATGAGGGGTGAGGAGTGCACTCCTAGATACCTGGCGGTTGACACCATGCCCCCCTTCTAGTATAATATTACGCGCCAAATTATATACCCTCATAACCAACCTTCATTCATCAAGATAGCATTGTTCCCTTGCTTTCGTGCTGCTTTTTCCACTTCACATGCAGTGCAATTCTATCTTTTACTTGAAACTACACCATCTCCCCAAGGCGATGGGAAGCTGTCCGCTTCCCTTCAATGAGAATCATAGTAGTAGACTTCTCTATCAAACAACATCCACCACTCATTCTCAGCCTGCAATACATTCGCTAGCTTGTAATACTCCTGTCACTGCCCATTCAATACGCCAAACCATCTCCTTCAAGCCCCCGCCTTCACACTCCAAATACTCCTTCAAGTTTAGACATCTAACTATCTACCATGTCTCTACCGAGCCCGAAAGATACAACTACACATGAACAAGCTATCATTCATAATAACACCACCGCTATTTCGAACCAAACAACTGGCAATTTTGAAAATTATGCCCCTTCCTAAAATTTCTCCTATTCCAACGAACACACTATTCATCAACATTTCTCACACCCCGACAGACGTACCATTCATACTCTTCACTGACTCTAACCCAAAAAGCATAAGGTCAATCTCAATCTCATCAACAGAACAAACACCCATTCCTCTAGTCACATCCTCAATTTCAAATTTTATCTGGCCCTCCAGCTTCTTCACACTTCCAATGCCCACGGCATTCCCTTCCTCTACTCTAAACCCAAACACAACACACATACCCGGACCTAAACTTGTCGATCCCTATTCCATCCCTGGCGCACTCTGGGAACGCCCGTTTATTATTACGGTGTGGTGCATCGTTATTGTGCCCGCATTAGCGTATCTTTTCTACAAGAATGTTTGGAAGGGTGAGTGGGCTCATGAGTCGGAGCGCTGGGCGATGGAGGTGTGGTGGTGGAGGAAAGTGAGGAGGCAGGATGTACGCGAGAAGAAAGGTAAACAAAATAGGGTGAGGTTTGTAACGACGATGGACTTAGGACTTAATTAGCATAGGAAGGGCTCACCAACGAGACCTTATTGATTTCATTTGATGGTTCACAATTTTAACAAAAAATTAATATACTATATCATCTTGCTGCGTTTCATACACCCCCACCTCTGTGCCTATGTTCACTCTTACCTCCCCCCATGTGCAAAGCTGCCCTAGATCAAAACAGACATATTGGTGAGCGCGAGGCTGCCAATGATTATTACGTGGCGAATTCGGAGCTATGCATTATCGAGCCGATGAAGAAGATGTATAAAAACTTGGTGAAATTGATACAAGTCTGTGCCTAACTGAGTGGCTGAATGCAACCCAAAATAATATCAATGACTTTATAATATCTACTTTGCAGTGATAATAAACGCTGTTATCTTGACGGTGTCTCAACCTTTTTTCATCTTAAAGTCACTCACTCAATTGTAGGTTAAGTAACTTTCTAGTACAATCATACGGATATTATCCAGCTCCTTTGTATCTATATTCAGAACCAGCAAGTGGTTACAGGGATCGAAGCATGGTTATCCAATTTCTTGAATTCGGGAGTTGCCTAGAATTCGAAGTGTGCACTTGGGTAGTTCACAACAGGGTTTTGTGGCTTTATTATTTCGATTTCTCAAAGGAACAAGCCCGAAAATCCAAAAATTTATCGTGCCCTTCTATTCAAAAAATTTGCACTAAAATAAGAGCTTCTATTTATTAATATAGTGAATGATCAACAGAAAGGAGATTAGGGAGGAAGCTTGCTTTGATACAAACAAGTCCTACTTGGAGGTTTTAACATAAGGGCCAATATTATAGTCTAATAAGACAATTCCCACCAAAAATCCTATAAGACGATTGTAAATCGCATTAGGGCCACCTATTCTTTCAAAGGCGCCTATGATTGTCTACAAACTCCTCGTAGGGCGATTCTAGGTGGCTGAGCTCACCTTGAATCATCAGGGTGAAACTCGATCCCTACACCTAAGTACCCACCCAAATCCCCCGGGCAGGTTCTGAATTAAGTATTTATTCTTTTTGATACGCCGCATAGAGGGCTTTGAACTTTGACTCTCGGGCTAACAGGGAACCAGGCGTGTCGAACTCTACAAGCTCCCCAGCATCCAACACAACAATTCTATCACTGCTCATTATCGTCTCCAGGCGATGCGCAATCGTGATTACAGTGCAGTCTTTAAACTCGTGCGCGATGGTGTTTTGTATCAGGTTGTCGGTTTGAATATCGATGCTACAAAATAGAGTTAGTAGAATGCGGGGGGCAGGAGGAGAAGGAATACATACTTGCTCGTTGCCTCATCAAGCACCACAATCTTGCTCTTGTTTAGCATAGCTCGTGCAAGACAGAATAGTTGTTTTTCGCCATGCGAGAGCGTGTCAGGTCCCATATCGGCATCAAGACCTCCCTTGGCCTCAATCGTGGTTTTCAGATGGACAGCAGAGAGTGCGCGCAAGATTTCCTCATCAGTTTTCAGGTTAGATGGATCGGCATTCAAGCGAATTGAACCACTAAGAAAGTAGGGCTCCTGGGGTATCGCAGTGAGTGCGGAACGTAATCGATTTGGGGGGATAGTTGAGATGTCGATACCGTCAATGATGATGGAGCCACTGCGATCATCGATCATACGAAAGAGAGCAAGCATGAGCGAGGTTTTGCCACTGCGTAGTCCCTGTTAATTGGTTTCCTTAATCTCAATGAATGGTCCATGAAGCATACCTTCCCGTGCGTCCACAGATGCCAACCTTTCCCCCAGGCTTCAGGTCCAAGTTCAATCCTTTCAGCGCAGTCTTTGTTCCCTCTCTATATGTAGCATGTAAATCTTTGATCTCAACTCGTCCATCTTTCGGCCAATCATTCGGGGGATCCGCGCCCGCCGTACCAAGTGCCTCTGACGGTGTGTCCCGTTGGAAATCCCTGATTCTCTCTACAGATGCAATCGAAGTCTCTAATTGAGTCCATACTAGGATAAGGTTCGACATCAGTGAGCTCAGAGTGATCATATTGGTTAAGGCGACACCGGCGAAACCTGTGCTAACTTTGTCCCGGAGACCAACGATCAGCCCCACGATCAGAACGGCCATACCCGCGGAAAAGCAGTCCAGTACAAGAGCTAGCCAACGCTGCAGACAGAGCAGCAGGTAAAATGGGCGCTGTGATGTATCTAAACGTTCGTAATTCAATGCCTTGAATTTTGCCTGCCAGTTGAACGCGCGGATGGTAGCCAAGCCATCAATGGTCTCGAGGAATTGGGAGCTTCAATTTTGGATTAGTAAATCAGGAGTTAGGATTAGATACCGTGTTCTAGAATATACGCACTAAAGCGGAGATTTGGACTCGAGTTCCAGATGGCGAAGTCTTCTTGATGTCCGTAGGTAGACTCTTTGGAGTAACCAGAACACAAGGAATATGACTGGGAAGGAGATAGCTAAGTAATAAGATGCGTTGATTATCAGCAGAAATGCGCCGACAAGGACCAAACCGCCTGTATTTATCAGTCAAGCGATCTATGTTCGTAGCTTTGGGCAAGCGATCTTATCACATACTGCCAAATACATTTAATAATGCGAGCGGGAGTTCACCGTCAATTAGCTGGATGTCTTGGCTGAATCTATGCAGGCATTAGATAACAGTTACAGGGGCTGAAAACGGGGACTAACCGGTTCAATGTCGTTCCTGTGTCTGTCTTCTCAAAATATGAAAGAGGGGCACTGCAGAGAAATTAGTGTTCTACCACCACTCACCTTCAGCATGCATCTTACCCAAGTGCCGTTTTCAGTAGACTCAAGTGAAGCGAACGACCACCGAGTGATATCACGGTGATAATCCCATGCCTGGATCCAATGTCAATTTCTCTAACACAAAGTTGAAATATCAGTCTTACCATGCAAAAACACCGAGAGAAATTAGACAGAGAAGCTGAAGCAGGGCATATATTCCCATATAATAGGCTTGCCGGTTCCCAGGCTCCCTTTCATTCTCTTCCGCCCACCATTTCACCCAAACAACTACAATTATTAAGCTCCAGATTAAATTGTTTGGGAAGAAATCAGTACTTACGAGGGAAGTTATAAAGGAAGGCATATACTATGCCTAATCCAAGGTAGATCAAACACATAATCGGCCCCACTGCGAGAATGTAGAACCTGTAGACACCTTTGGGGACTATATGAACTGCTACATCTGGGTTTTCGCTCACGGTCTGGACCTTGGACTCAAACTTCGTCTCAGTGTGCGTTTCTTCATCCTTTGGTGTTGCTATTACCTCCGGAAGACTTTGAGACGTGGAAACATTAAGGCCGCTGACGTAGCCACCGGTTTTATTCAAATCAGCGAACTTGCCCTGCTCTACGATATGGCCTTCAGCGTTGATGCATACGATATAGTCTGCATATGGGAGGAAATGAACTGGTATTCATGTTAGGAAAAAAATCCAGAGTAGTTTAACATCAGGGGCAAGTATCTAACTCACCTGAATGTGTTGCGAGGAGGGTAGTTGCCCCATCTTTAGCCAGCATCCCATGAGGGCCAAATACATGGGCGAAAACGTGCATTTGCGTCGTACCATCAAGCCCACTCAGTATATCATCACAGATATTAAGAGAGCGTCTAGCGAATATAGCACGTGCCGATGACTGCAATGGAGTGGTTAGCGTAGGTATAAAAAATATGGAATGCAAGAGGAAATTCCCATACCAATCGCTGTTTCTACCCACCGCTCATAGTAATACCTTTGCTACCAAGGTTCGTTTGCTCACCATCAGGCAGCTGTGCGAGATCATCTCCTAATGCACAAGCATGTAAAACGGCGCGATAAAACGAGTCAGATGGTTCCGAGAACATGGTGATGTTCTCTTTGAAGGAATTATTGAGAACCCATGGGGTTTGATCACAGTACGTGACACCACCTGATCTAATGTGTACTGTTCCACTCGAAGAAGGTACCTCACCGAGGATGGCTTTCAGAAGTGTAGATTTACCGCATCCAACTGGACCTATGATCATAGTGAGCTTGCCCGTCGGAATATCCACATTAACTCCCTGAAGTAGCGGCTGTGCACCGTTATCCCATCCGAACGCACCGCCAGCAATACTTATAGCATTCTTGTGTATATTAGGTTTTTCCACAATTGATAAAGATGCTCGATTGTCGCCAAGCGTTGTGGTATCGTCATTGTTATGCTCAATTGATGAAGAAGCGGATGCTGGCGTCGCATCAATTTGTCGGGGGTCAGACCGCTGATCTTGCTGGATGAACTTCTCGATGCGACTGAAACAGTCAACCATCCCCATGATACTCGGAGCAGTCTGAAATAGGAAGCTCAGAGGCTCTGAGATCAATGATAAGAAAGACAATGATGTGAACATAGTGGCGACGTTCAGGGTCCTGCCCTGGGAATTCGAGACTCCAATAAAGATGGCGAGGGTCAGAACAGGCGACACTAATATGGGTACGAAGCCTTCCAGAAAGTTCAATGTAAGCCAATAGTTATGAAAAATTGGCTTCGAGCTTACCCATTGTCAATGCTCCAATGATCCAACCCGAAAGCGAGCAGCTGCAGAGAGTTCAGTTGTTCTCAATTCTTGGATCATGTTGGAAACCTTTTCTGTAAATCTCGACATCCTCACGCCTCTCATGCTAGAGAGTGCGCTCGAAGTCACACCTATGCACAGGTTAGGTTTCCCACTTTATAAGGTAATTTATTGTCATACCTATACGAGCCTAAATCTTCGTCATCCAATCCCCCTGCTGTTTTCCTGCTCTCGCGCCAAACTGGGTCGTTCCAAATGCACAAACAGCGGCAACCACCAGCGGTGCAACAACAGCTAAGCCCATTTGAATTTCAAGCAACCAAGCGGAAATTGCAACCTGAATGATGTTGGCCCAGATATCCTGAGTTGACCTTAAGCCAATAACAATCCTCTCAACATCTGCACTCATAATGGTTATTGAAGCTGACTTATCAACAGCAGCCAGACTCAGCGAAGTTGCTTTGTTATAGATGAGTGCCACAAGCCCAGCCCGCACTGAGGTTATGAACTTCAGATTTTGGTGCCAGTACCATGCAGTAGAAATCTTGAGCCTGTCAGATACTGCAATGTCTTTGTAGGAGAATTTCTTACCGCGATGCCAAGGTATACAATTGCATACGCCCCAATAAGAGCGTAACCAACGTTGGGCGAAGTTGGTCGACGCTCTAGGAAATGGATGAGGCGTAGCATAAGAAGAGGTTGGCACACTGTGAATCCAATCATGCAAATTCGTGGTATAACCGTGGCCAACAATCGTAGTTTGAGCGTCCGTGCTGTGACCAAGAGCAACCGATGTTTACTATTCGGGGACGCTACAGATTTGTTCAGCAATCTGGTGAGTATTCGTAATCATAGAACCTACATTTTTCCCATACTGCGGTTAATTGTTCCTCTACAGTTTCTGGGGCCGCATCTAGTGGAGGTAGATAGAGGTGTTTCATTTCCAGCGCCTGGCGATACCCAGTATATATCAATCGATTCATCCAGAACAAGAAGCTGCGGGATATGACACCACTTCTATCTTCAGGACTCTTTTTTGCATCTTCGTCATTGATGAGAAAGCGGGTCTTGTGTGCTGATTCTAGAACTAACAACAGTATTCTTGTTACTATAGAGGCGGTGAAGGCAGCAGCGATGGACGTTTTGGTATCGGCAATCCACAGAGTGCGCACTTGGGCCAAGTCGAGAATAGCGGAAAGGAGAAGATATGAGCCTATCAGTGGCGATGGGCGAATTGTCTTTCCATGTTCGAGCCAGGATAAAGGCACCAGAAGAAGGGTGGCAAGCAAAGCCAAAACTGCAGCCGGAACTGAAGCCCTTGTTCTTTGGGCAACATTCGTAGACCAGAGAATTATCAGTACAAGTTGCATAGCAAAAAGTACAGAGGTGAGAATCTAGATCATATTAGATACAGATGCAAACAAATTCATGCAAGGAGAGCCAATACCAATTTTGACACAGCCATCAGCTTTCCAGATACACGCAGGGCGCGATGACGAAGCCGCCGTAATCGGACCGCTCCAAATATCAAACAAATAATTGATGGAGGAATGGAAAGAATAGTCTGTTCAAAGAGCAGGGTGAAATCAAAGGTGCGTCTGCAAGAGGCCACTGCAGGCCAGAATGCATCATCCAAAGAGATGGAACAATTCGACTCCATCGTTGCCATGCCCCAATTCACGCTGAGGACTCTAGAATAAGTAGCAACAAGGAGACAAGAACATTCTTGAGGAGGCCATAGCAGCCAACAACCATGTTTGTCAATTGGTTGTGTTCCTTTCTTATTGCCCGCTCACAGGATTGGGGTGCATATGTGAGTTGCCCAGTTTGTGTGACTGCACAATCTCCCGCCCCGGCACAAAAGCATGGCGCATCCTACAGGCAGGGGGCTCAACCAATAAATCTAGACTTGTACCGGATATCGCCTCTCCAGGCCGTGCAGAGGCCTCTATAAGGGGGATTTTCACCGTGCGAGGTAGATCTCAAGGATTTCGGGCCGATCAGCTATTGTCTTTTGGCTCCAGTGCGAGATAATGCACCCACAACGCGTGTGACTGTAGAGGCAGGACAGTCCGAAAAGACCCATGCCCGAAGGAAGTAACTAGGAACATGTTATTTACAGGACTGTGCACGGGTCTCGGGATGTAGGGTGGCTCCAAAGTGCCAAGACGGATGCGGTTCAGCTTGACGTTACAGGCATGCAAGGAATTCTGCAACTCTGCGTGTTGTTGCACGCGTGGTGGCGGTACCAGGGAACCGGGCTTCTGTGACTTCAATGTTGTATTATTTTGTACTTGAGATTCCTTCCGCGGCTCTAGTTTTGGAGAGGTTCGGATAAGGATTAGGATGTAGAGGTTGTCCAGGCTTATAAATGTCAAGAACTATCGTATTTGATACCAATCGGTTCATCTCAACCACATTTCATTTTTAAAAAACCATTAGTTTATCTCAACTATATTTCATTTTAAAAATCATCAATTTCCACAGTTCAACAGCTCGCTTCCAATATGCCTTGCGCAGCTCTCCTCCTCATTGACATCCAACAAGGCTTCAAAGAACCCACACATTGGGGCACTGAACGATCTACCCCGCATTTCGAAGTTAGCATCACGAAGCTGCTCTCCACCTTCCGCACCACACCCAATACTCACATTTTCCACGTATGCCACCACTCCGTCCTCGAGGGTTCTCCTCTTCACCCTTCCAAGCCTGGAGTCGAGTTCATGGAATACGCCGCACCATTACCTTCAGAACGTGTGTTTCGGAAGACCACCAGTTCGCCCTTCATTGAAACCGATCTCGAGAAAGTCATCAAGGACCTGAAGGTCGATATCCTTGTAGTGGCAGGTCTTGTGACCGCACACTGTGTAAGCACTACCCTGCGGGCGGCTTCAAATCTGCGTGTAGTAGATCATCCGTATGGATGCATCCTTCGTACGCCCAATGAGATTCCGAAAGGTGACTTGATATTGGTGAGCGATGGGACTGCAACTTTTAACGTAGAGTTTGCTGGGAAAGCGTACGATGCAGAAACTGTTCATGCTGTGCATTTAGCGACGATGAAAGATGAATTTTGCGCCGTTCGGACGACAGAGGAAATAGTCAAGCTTTTGCAGAGTTAAAACAGAATAGAGGAGTCGCCCCGGTTCTAGGTAGGATGTCGATGAGAAATTGTAGCAAATTATACTTATAGTACGAAGTGTTTTAGAATAAATCTTTCAGCTTCTTTTACATACATCTTGCAGACGGTTCTTGAGAAGATGAAGAACGGCAACAGAGGGGTAGTGTTCACTTAATCTTCCGTTAAGATACATGTGAAAAGGTGTTAAGGCTGAAATACTCGCGATTTAGCAAGGGTTCATTCTGCAACTCAGATGACAATGCTTCAACCACGATAGTAATCCATACATATATTAGATTCATACTTCAATATCCAATATCTCAGGAACCAGGAGTGTGTATACCATCGCTTCTTCATTGCTTCAGATAAAATAGCAGAGGCACGGGTGTTAGAGAGTCAAGAATTTCAAGCCAAAATGAGATATGATCATCCAAAAGTGATCCGTGTTAAACCACTTTAATGGATTCTGCATGGATAATACTTCTTTCCTTTTTCATTGGCTAAGTAAATTTTTGTTCCAGATATGTGAGCACTGTACGAGATAGGGCTATTCAAGGTGCTGATTCCTTAATCGGCGCATTGTTCAGTATTCTTACCTGTCATGTCAACCTCAGTAACTCCGCAATGATTAGAATTTTCCATTATATTAGCGCCGCTAGTATACTAATCTCTGAATATTAGCAGAAGGCCTTGACTAGTATTTTGTCTGTATTGAATCTGTTTGGTCACTGACTGTTCACTATCTACTACACGTGCAAGGGATTCAAAAACGTTAAAAATCTCCTGTTCAAGCTTCGGGAAGGACTATTTGTGACTCTACAATCATTATTCACTGGCATACTCTATTGTAACATTTCTCACTAATGGCCATAAAAAGGAAGGATACTCTTCATATTCCCCTAGATTACTAGACATCGGAGCTCTCCACTAATGATATTGAGCGCATTAGTTATAGTTTATGAAAGCTGTTCAAAGCTCGTTTTGCATAGTTTCATGTCTCCTACCACGGTAAGGGTTCAACTTGTAAATCAGGGGGGGGAATCACTTTAGAGGTTGTGACTACTCTACATCTTTACACAAACAAAAAATGGATCTAGTAAAGCCTCAGATATATACTCTTTCCTGTTCACAATCTTGAATTTCTATAGGGGTAAGGGGTTTCAGGTATCGTAGCGCTACAGTGTTAGCCTCAGCCATACAATTCTCCCACGCTCAATTGGGACTGCCCCCTAGTTGACTATCTTTCTGCTTAATCGGTATTCTTCTTATACAAATCCTCTTTCACTGCTGTACGGTAGAAGCCCCTATTTCATAGACCGGATGTTGGGGGGTGATCTGAGCTAGTATACCAGCTGACCCGGCAAGCATACCACCAGAATGAATGTACCATATTCTATACTAGTGTTCTTCAAAATTTCTTCTGCATTTAAAGTTCTGCGGCTTAGGAAATTCTCCACATGAGTGAAATACACCTACGACGGATATCAGGGTCATCAATAGAATCACTCGAAGAATCATGCCCTTGTATATTCTCAAACGCAGCAATAACACAATCCAGTTTGTGTACAAATTTTACCTTCGAAGGCGGTTATGTCTGTGTTCCATTAACACATTTCAATAGCAGAGGGTGTCTGGCAGGTTCTTCGGTTTCGTTTACCAGTATTCTACAGTGGTCCCCCACCTGTAATTTCCCATTATTGTGTTCCGATTCAACTCTGTCCGATATACTACTACCCTTTATCGACCACCCTTTTCAGTTTCCAACCTCACTCTCCTTTCCTCCCTCCACCCCGGGCCCCAATTCAACAATACCCAAAGTATTGGACTCGCCGCTGTCACGACCGCAGCGATGAATGTAAAGCACCACCCTCTCCCCATACTCTCAACCATGATATTGATGATGCCCGTCCCAGCAGCGCCCACCAGACATCGCACGAGATTGTTCGCTGCGGTGGCAGTAGATGGACTTAGAGGGTAATAGTCAATGAGCATAACGCTCATACAATTAAATCCGCCGGTCAGAAATAAGCCGATGAGGAAGTGCATCACCAAAGGGGCAGCCAGACTCGTCTCGACTTCGAGTGTCCAGCCATAGCACAATACCGCGCTGGTTCCGATGATGAGGAAAGGAACTGCCACAGAGATTCGGGCTCGTTCGAGTGGGAAGCCTTGAAGATTATCGCCGCATTTTCGATCAATGGTGAAATTTTCGTTAGCAGCTACGCGTCGGTAATTCCAATCCATTAGGCGGCCTGATGTTATCGGAGCGATAAGAGCCCCTACGCCAAAGGGTATAAAGGCGAGGCCGATTTGGAGGTCATTGAAATGGTAAATTTCCTGGAAGAGGTAGGGAGCTGAGGCGATTACATCGTAGAAGGCAGTGTACACTAAACTGTTGTAGAATAACAACAGCCCAGTATCTTTTTGCATAATTACACGGAGTGTACCAAGGGGGTTTGGGAAACGGAGTTTTCGTTTCTTTGCGAGTTCTGCTTGTACAACACGTTGTTCTTCCCGAGAAACTGTCTGGGATAGCTCGTTTTCCGATCTGCGAGACTTGCGCAATTCGAGGTAGTTTATGATGGACATATTGTAGCTTTGAGGTGGAATGCTACCATTGCCTACTACATTTCGGGCCGTTTCTGGGAAGGCGAAGAAGAACGGTATTAGGTAGACTCCAGTCATGATGACCAAAAACCAGAAAATTGATCGCCAACCCAAAAATTGGGCCAGTAAGCCACCTATGACGGGCGCAATTGCAGGGGCAATCATGGGGCCCTATTTCATATCAGTGGATTATCAATGTAGGTTGGTATTGGGCAGCTCACACTGGTTGCATATCCCATCCACACTCCCCGTTCAGAACTTGTGGCAATGTCCGCTACAACTCCGTTGCCCAAAGCAATAGTAGCAGAACTACCGGTGCTTTGGAGGCACCGCAAAATGAATAATGCAGCATATGAACTCTGCATGGCCAGTCCGATGTTAGCACCGATGTAAATGATAAAGCCTATGGCATACGCTGGGCGTCGTCCACTGAAGACCGATGTAATAAGTATAGCTCTTCATAAAGCAATACGAAACACTTACGCCATATCAGCCAAGTCTCCAAAAATGGTTGGCGCTAAGCCCTGGAAAATCATGTAGGATGTCAAGGTCAGATTCATCAATGTGCTAGACACATTGAATTCGTGTGTCAGTGTCGTGAGCGCTGGGAAATATATGTTTGCTGAAAGTGGAGAGAAGAATCCCGCCCATGCTGTGAGGAATACGATAAATAACTTCTGTCTTTCGCTGAATACTGAATAAGGTGGAGAGCTGGATAATGCTTCTAAATCTTGAGGGTTATTCCGACCATTGTCGATTTGTCCTGCGTTCTGAGAATGGGTGGATGATGGAGAATTCGGGTTTGCGGTTGATAAATAATGATGCCTTTCTACCTCGTCTTTGCATTTTGGTATGTTCCTCAACTCTGTTTTAGATAGCCTTCCCTCCTCTCCGACAGCTGGAGAGTTTCCATTGCAAGACATGACCACAATGAAGTGAACACATGATAATGGAGAAAGAAAGGGAACAGGGAAATGTAATCTATAAGTATATCATGTATACCCTAGCAATTGCATACGTGATACTGGCCGATGTTGGCCGAGGTACTCTCTCCTCCATATGGTGGCATGCATGGTGCCATTTCGTGGTCATGGTGAGGGAAGAGTGGGGTGGCAGTGATGCATCCCAGGTGACCAATCGCAAGTGGGCATATAGAGGTGGGCCAAGCTAGGGTCATTAATCTCTACCACTGGCAGAGGATGCGTAGTAGGCTTTCTCACAAATGGATATCGAACAAACTGCAAGACAGGGGGTGCGAGGCTGCGGATGCTACGAGCTACGTCATTGGCCGATTTAAGCGACTAAAAGCCGGCTCATTCCCGGATAGTCAAACTGCCCGCACCAGCGACAAGCTTCAGCATCTCGCGCGCCCGAACTCGGACTGCATAATTTCTCGGATCTCATGGATCTCACTCCCGTTTTCAACCAGGTGCTGGCCAGTCAAGACTCGCGGCCCATCGAACCTCATGTTTTCCGCCTGCAGGATTTGGACGAGTTTCTGAAGGAGGCCTACCGCATTGTAGGACACGTTGCTGTATCCAGGGTCGAGGACTGACAGCTAACCACAGACAGCGCGCACACATTGCAGAACTTAACACATACCTGAGATCAATACGGCCCAGCTATCTTAATGCTACTCCCTCGCGGCGGAAGCAAGCAGCGCGTTCGCACGTCTCGAGCTCCCTTCCAACTGCAGATAAAGACCTTACAGACAACCAGCGGACGGAAATCGATGCCTCAGCAAAACAGCTGCTACGAGAGCTTAACCATGCAATTGCAGGGCTTCACGATGCAGAACAGGTGCGACAGGCTGCGGAGACCACAATTGCCATGAAGAAACGCGCAAGAAAAGGCTTAGGATCACTAGGACGATGGGCAGCAGGTGGGGCAATAACAGCGAAAAGCCCAGAGGAGGAGCTGGAGGAGGCGAAAGCGAATACAATCAAAGCGCATAGAGAGAGCATAATATGGTATTTGCAGCGGCAGTTGGAGGAGTGCGGACGCTTCCAGAGCTCCATGATGGAAATTCGCCTGACACGGGAAGTTGAGAAGAGCAGGAGCGTGCTACACAAGGCGAGAGGCATAATACCACCTTCGGAGGATTTTAGTGCCACGAATGGAACGTATGGCGCAAGTGCGGACTATAGCGGGAAGGCCTCATCCGTTCAGGAAACGGAGTCACATGCCGCGGAACAGCAGTTGAGTCCTGAGCAGCTCCAACTGTTTGCGCAAGAGAACCAAGACATGTTGAAGCACTACGAAGATGACCTGGACCAAGTCCGGTATGCTTATTATTTCCTTGGAATCAGCGTGGGCTAACATGGTGCGTAGTACGGCCGAAAAGTCGCTGTTGGAGATCTCGGAGCTGCAAACGACACTGGCAAATAATCTCACAGTGCAGGCTGAGCATATCAACCAGCTTGTGGAGGACTCTTTTAACACCACGGAGAATGTGGGCAGCGGGAACAAGGAGCTCGAGCGGGCGACGAAACGGAAGAGCACGGCGCAGATGGTTTTCTATGGAACCAGCGTGTTCTGCTTGACGCTCGTGCTCTGGGACTTGTTTGTATGACATCTGACAGCCGCGCTCTGTAGATAGGGTCAGCAGGCCGCGCAGCAGACGCGCATTGCCCTCGGCCATGTGAAAATGGCGCAACCCATGAAGGCGTGTTTTCTCGAATGATACAAAGTTTGAACAGAAGAAAGCACCGAGTCGCAGCACCTACGCGTGTTGATATTTATTGCTTTTAAGCTGCCAGCCGCGAGCCGTGCCGTTCGCGTACCCAACTGCCGACATGGGGCCCAAATGGCATACAGCCTCGTTTTGATATGGGCTGCCTGTGAGAGGCTGCCAGAGGCTGTGACATCATCCCGTGCCTCGGCATGGACTGAAGGAACGCCTCGGAACCGCAAGGCCGAGCGATGGTTCTTAAGGTCGCCCATCCGAAGCATCCACCATGGCTCATTGCGAGTGCTGCACCCCATATTTCCCTTTATCCACTCTACTTCCAGTCCCCCGTCGGCACGCGGAGCCCGTGACCACACACGTCCAGCACGTTGCGGGGGCTAGCGCGGGATTCGTGAATCGGTGGTGGCTGCTTGTTTTAGCGGTGTGACTGTATTTTGATGCTCCATCATGCCACAATCACCCTCGCCCAAATCCCTCAAACCTTTGTCTGCTTCTGCTTCTGCCTCTGCCTCTGCCTCATCCTCACAAACTCAATCGCAATCCCGCCTCTCTCAGATCTCCTCGCACATTGCCCCCATGGCCACTACTTCGTTCAATGCCGACGTGGTGCCCCAAGCCCCCGAAGATGCCCTCTTCGGACTGATGGCAGCATTTCGACGCGACGAGGATCCGAAAAAGGTTGATCTTGGCATTGGGGCTTACAGGGACGACAATGCAAAGCCGTGGGTGTTGCCTGTGGTCAAGAAGGTGAGTGTACTCATGGAGCAGACTATCATGATGCCCCTCTGCTGCCAATGACGCCTGCCACCTGCTGATACTTCTGCCTCACTATAGGCCGAAGAGCTCCTCCGAAATGACCCAAGCATCAACCACGAGTACTTGCCCATCGCAGGTCTGCCAGATTTCATCTCGGCCTCCCAGAAGCTGATTCTAGGTGCCGAGAGCCCCGCCATCAAGGAGAAGCGGGTGGGCTAACCCCCACTACTGCCAATGACTCAAGCTCACACAGACTATCAGATCACTAGCTTGCAAACCATTTCAGGTACCGGTGCCGTGCACCTGGGTGCCCTCTTCCTCTCCAAATTCTACAATACCAAATCCGAGCGCAATGTCTACTTTTCCGACCCGACATGGCCCAACCACTTCCAGATCTTCTCCAACGTCGGTCTCCCCACCCAGACATACCCATACTTCTCAAAGGAGACCAAAGGGCTTGACTTCGAGGGCATGACTAGCTCCATAAAGAATGCACCAGAGGGTAGCATCATTGTACTCCATGCTTGCGCCCACAACCCCACTGGTGTCGACCCTACGCAGGACCAGTGGAAAGAAATCGCAAACATCATCAGAGAGAAGAAGCACTTCCCTTTCTTTGACACGGCCTACCAAGGCTTTGCGTCCGGCGACCTGGCCAAAGATGGTTGGGCAATTCGGTACTTTATCGAGCAAGGCTTCGAGACATGTATTGCGCAGAGCTATGCCAAGAACTTCGGCCTATACGGCGAACGTGCCGGCTGCTTCCACTTTGTCACATCTCCAACATCCGACGCCCAGTCAACAGTGTCCAGGGTAGCTTCTCAGCTCGCCATCCTCCAGCGTTCTGAAATCTCAAACCCACCTGCATACGGGGCCCGCATTGCTTCACTTGTTCTCAATGATGAGAAATTGTTTGCCGAGTGGGAGGCCAACCTTCGCACCATGTCTGGCCGTATCATCGATATGCGCAAGGTGCTTCGCAGCAAGCTGGAGGAGATGGGCACGCCTGGGAAGTGGAACCACATCACAGAGCAGATTGGCATGTTCAGCTTCACAGGCTTGACTGAGCAGCAGGTACTCAAGCTACGTGAGGACTCACACGTCTACATGACCAAGAATGGACGCATCTCTATGGCGGGGTTGAATACCAACAATATTGACTACTTTGCAAAGGCCGTTGATAAGGCCGTGAGGGACACTCAGTAGACGGCGCCCCCGAACCACCTCGGTATCTTTGCTGTGGGTCACCCATAGAAAGTAAATGGTGAAGTATCGAAAATTTAAAATTCGGACGCTGTGGTTGGCTGGCGGTGGTGGAGTTCGGGTTGGTTGGTATCTTCGCTTCGGGATTCAAGCAACGCCACAAACGCCTTAGAATGCAAATCATGATCAATAATGTGACGAATCACACGACCACAACGTTCAGTGTCCGAGGAACATAGAGGCTTCCATCATGTGTACTGTAGAAATACAATTTCTAATTCTCGGAGTCGGACTTCTCCACACTTTGCTATAATCAGGATGGCGCATGCTGTGCTAATCCTTGTTCGCTTATGTGATTATCGGAGACTTTTAGGCGGTAATTGCAGTTGTGATGCGGAGGTAGAGTTCGCATGGTGGAGCTCGAGGGCGGAGTTTTTTTGGACGTGCGTCTTCCGTAGTGGTTTGAGATGTGCGGGTTTTCCGAGCGCAAAGTTCGAATTCTGGAGGCTGTGTACAAAGTAGGATAGTGGGTTAGTAATGACGATACCGGTATTTGGGAGGCTGGGTGGTGTGGTGACGATGCAACACAATTATGCCTCCTGTGCAGATCTAGAAGGAAAGGCGAAAAAAGAAGGCGACTAGAAGAGTATTACGACTGCAGCTGCAGACGCAGGCGCAGGCGCAGGCGCATACACAAACGCAGTCATCGTGTCCGAGATAAATTCCCTAGCCACATTTCGGCTGGTCCCCTGCATTTAAGATCCCAGAAGGGGATTCCAAAGTGCAGCCACGAGGGAGGTCATCTGATATTGAATTTGAATGTTGGGCTCAATTGGGGTATGCGTAGATTTGAATTTTATGTATGTACAGGGATAAATATGGGACTGCATATGTACAGAAGAATGGAAGTCTATAGGAGGAGCAGAAGGATGGTGGGGCTGTGGGTATATTGCGAACGCGACGTGATGAATGTCGAAAAGCAAGGGAAAGAAAGGGGGATGAGAGAAATAGATGAGGTGTGGGTGTGAAATGGATGGCCGTTTGCGCATATCCTACGCGTCGCCCAAAAACGCCTGTTCCCTACTGTCTTCCTGTCCGAATCATATCCGTGTATCCAACAACAAAAGAAATGTTAACAAATGAGAGATTATGATATTATCCATTATATCATCTCCTTGACCTCGTATCTGCGCGAGCTGAGCCGTGCTTTGATACTCCAACTGCGCTTCCTGCTCTTCTTATCGTCGTCTGCGGATTCCGCGCTTAGACGGGAAACAATGGAGCGTGGTGGCGAGCTGGATAGGTGAAGAGTTGAAGGTGCGCCAGGGTGCTCAGTGATGAGTGTGTCGTGGTATTCGGGCTGTGTTGTGCCTTGAAGCGGGAGACTGATTAGGCTGCTAGACGAGGACTCGATGCGCAAGAGGGGGCGGCCTGGCGTGAAGGATGTTTCGGGGTTTACCATTGAACGGCTTGAGCCAGGGCGCTGAGGCGGCGCGGGAGGGGAGAGGGAGCGTGAGCTCGAAGGCGCGGAGAAGCAGAATTGAGGCAGTGGCGGGGAGGGTGTTGATGCACGGGCCGGAGTTGCGGAGAAGACTGTTGGAGGGAGCGGTGGTGAAGGTGTTGATGCACGCACGGCGGGTTTTGGGGTGAAAATGGTGGGTTGGAGTGGGGGGCTCGGAGTCAAGGTGCGCATCATGGAGGCGATGTGCGATTGGGTCGCTGGTGGTGGTGTCGGTGTACGGGTGCGGAGAGCTGGGTGGGCTTGCTCATGCGCGGTTTGGGTTGCTGGGGGAGTGGTAGATCGGAAGGCGGGGTGGACTTGATTTGAGGGCGTTTGGGGACGCGCTGCTGGTGGAGATGGGGGCGGTACTTTCAGCGTTGTTTCCAGTCGTTGAGGAAGAGGGTTGGGGGATACGGATCGGGATCGCGCCGTGGATGCTCCGGCTGGGAGAGGAGGAAGGGGCCGGTTGATCGGTGGGAGAGGAGCCATTTTCGAGAGACTGGGTTGGTGGTTCAGACGCTTTGGGCTGGAGGTTTTAGTCGCGGGCATAGGGAAGGAGTCCGTGAGATCAGTCAGGTCCTCATAAGAGGCGTGGATGGTTATTTCCTGCGAGCGCTGCGATGCATCGGACGTTTGGCGCGAATGCGATGATTGAGAGGAGATAGTGGAAACATCGGAGTGGTCAGACCCAGGCTCACCGTCGGAACAGGAGCTGTGACCGTGGCTGTCCTCGAGGCGCTCTTCCGGAAGCGAGTCGGTGTTTGATTGCATAGTGTTGGTCTTCGTTGTGAGTGGGCGGATCACTATCCAAGGTGGAGATTCTTTCATCAGGTTCTTGAGGAGAGGAGTCTCGTCCGAGGAATCCCAATTCTTCAACTTTTTTGCAACCCAGGGATTCTGTGTGCAGCGCAACTTGGAGAAGTAGGCACTGCAAGCCTGCATGTTGGACATGGGCGCTCCATGGTCAAGTAGATCGTTCAGTGTGGCCTGGAACTCGTTGTTGAAGTCTTCGAGGTTTTCGTATTGATCAATGTGTAGGTTGAGGAAATGGCAAAAGACGTGGTGATAGTCTTCGAATTTGAACTGGTGGTAGCGCTCATCCAGTGCCTCAATCATTTCTAGTGCCGTCATTGCTGACGGTGGTAGTGGGGGCCCGACTTCGAAGACTTCGATCTTGATCTCGTCGGCAACTGAAAGGAACAAATCCAGTTTCACGTCGCGGTCCTTCTTCACCCACGCTCTTCGCTCTTCCAGTAGCCCCGGTTGTGGATTCGTCGATGTGGATGGCGAGAAGTAGTTTGGTCCTGATTCGGGCATCGGCATAGGTATGCTGCCATCGCAATGGCCCCAAGTTCCCTTCGCGGTGAATACGGCCTTGACGCCTCGTCGCCATCTTGCGTATTGTGGTCCTGTGGCATTTGGAGTGAGGATGCTCACGCCTGGGACGCGGGGTGACATGAGTGTGGGCGCCATGAGGAGTGGCTAAGTCGAGCTGTGTGTGTAAGAGGTGTGAATTCGTGTTACTGCGGAGATGGTCGATGAAAGCCACTTGAGATTTTGGCTGCGCACACCGAAAGACCTCAAAGTACGAACATCAAGTACCGAATGGTGCAGGGCACGTCAGTGAATATATGTGTCCGGTCTCGTCTTGCAGTGGGACCTTGATCGGACAGCTCGCAACGCTCCGCCGCCTCGGGCTTCCACCCTGCACCCCATCCTCTCCATCCTACATGCGGGTTGGACGCTGACCTATTCCGTCAGGCGAATGTTGCTTGGGCCTGCAAGCGGCCTGCAGTCAGCACGCTATCCATACAATGTCGTCGGTGTCTTAATATCGAGCGTGTCAGACGAACGAATAGGGTACTAAGACGGACTGACCAGGGGTGGCACTACAGGTGTCGGGGTACGGCCATGGGGCCTCAGCTCGAAGTCCGAAGACACTGGAAGTGTGAGAAAGCCATGGAGAGCCGTGATCATCACGATCAGCGACCAGTGATGTGAGAGCTGTGTCGGAGCATGGGTGGTCAGAGTGATGGAGTGCGACCTCCGTTACGAACGGTACGGACGACCGCACAGCTGTGAGCCAGAAGAAATCACCGTACCTAAGTTAGACATCGTGCCTTGCACAGAACTAGGCAAAGGACGAATATAGACCGAGATGGTCATATTAAATGAAATGGTATCACCTCACGCAAATATGTGTGCAAGGCAGATGAATGCTAGATATCGTCCGGCTGTTGTATCGAGTAGTGCTGCCTGGTCAGGTGTTTCTCCATCCTGGAGCTTGGACTTGAGAGGCCGTATTTTTAGCCTGTGTGGAGCTTGGACCATATCGGCAGATCCAGATGTGGCAGAGGGTCCAAAACAGTCTGCTCTCTTAGTTCCATCTGTATTCAAACTTGTTAATTTCAAATTTTCGAATATGGAAAAAGAAACACAGGCGCTGTGGCGGAGTGGTTATCGCGTAAGACTAGAAATCTTATTCCTTCGGGAGCGTGTGTTCGAATCACACCGGCGTCGTTTCTTTTTGCTGCGTGGCTTTGTATCTTTTGGATTTATGTCCTTGGACGATGCTGTGTTTACTTTTTGTGGAGAGGGAATACGCTTGGGGCTGCCAAGACATCCGCTGGTTGGTTATGTCATCGGAAGTAACTTGCCATTCTTAAAACACCACGAACGCCCGCCCGCCCCTCTCTCCCTTTCCTTTTGCTATAGTAACACACGACAAACAACTCAATTAACGAAGAGGATGCTTAACACAGCCGCACGTAGCAGCAGAGTCCGCAAATCAACGTTTGGGGCAGTAGATGCCTCCACAACCATTTCCATTTCCTCTACGTGTCGGAACCGATATATGTAACATCTCACGCATTCGAAATCTACTGCGGAAAAATGTTGGAACGGGCGCCGAGAGAGAAACCAAACCACTCTCGCGGTTCCTCTCAAAGCTCCTAACATGGCCGGAACGGCAGTACTTCTGGGCTCGCTTTGGGGACCATAAAGCCGCGTATAAGAATATCGACGAGATTTCGCCTTACCTTGCGGGGCGGTGAGTCTCATTGGCCTTTCGATCCCAATCGCGATGCGGAACCGCTAACTAGTCATGCAGATGGGCAGCAAAGGAAGCTTGTAGGAAAGCGTGTCCCCACCTTGGCTCCTCAAATGGCTTTCAGAAGATCATGGTACTACCTATTCGAATCCTCGATAGCGCCTCAGCTAAAGCCTCTGCGCGACCTCAAGGCCTGATACTCCGCGATTCGCTCCCGGCACAGGAGGATGGGACACAAACAGCGGAGTTTGACATTAATGTGGTTGAGGGGCACTTTTGCGAGATCAGCATCAGCCATGATGCTGATGTTGCGACTGCTGTTGCTATAGTGCCGGTTATCGGAGAAAACAGTAGCTAAAGAGATAAACCTGGAGATGACCACGCAGAGGCTCTACGAGCATCTCACTGCAGAAATCCAGTGGGGCAAGCTGTGCCTTTTCAGATGGTGTTTGACTGGCTTTGTCGAGAGGGATCGTGGTACATTCGTCATTTTATCCATGAGACATATACCATTTCGGCCCCCAAGCGTATTCTTCCCAACGTGCCGAAAATACACCCAACTGAAGCCGAGGCTGGGGTTAGTGTCCCTCTAGTGGCATGCTGTGCCCCAGTAAAGCTGAAAAGGTACGAGACGGACGACAGGCGGGGAGATGCCTTTAAAAAAGAACACAAGGAGTGGTCGAAACCTGCCATCAGCATTCTCACATTGTGCGAAGCATCCAACGCAACGCACTCTATATCAGTGAATGTTATACATGTTCATTCAACGTATTCCGCCCTTCCCGGACGAGCTCGTTGTTCACTAGTTGGCGTCAAGCCACGACCCGCAGCCCTACACACCACACCCAAATACGACAGGCGCTTCTTGGCATTATAGCAGATTTGGCTATTCAGCTCTCACGTGAGGGTCCCCAAGACATCGTATTCGCCCACCCTCGCCCCTAATACGAAAGACGAAGCCACAATGAAGCCAACGACAGCTTGGCGGCCTCCCGCGCCTCTCCACATACCCATGATTGGGTCAACTGGCTGATCCATACCAAACAAGGTACTGGATTGACCGGTAATCGCAGGGCCTGGTGGGCTGTTTTGGTCTAGAGACTCGTGTTACTACGAATAACTGACCAAGCTTCCCCTCTGCTGTTCAGCTCAGCGCTGTCTCTTCGTTCCTCTTTCTTGTCAAAAGTGTTTCAAGTTGACCTCCGGTGACAACATACACAATGCGCTCAGTGTTCGCTATATCTTTGGCGTTTTTCGGGACGACCAATGCAAATGTTCTTCTTGCAGCCTCGCCCTCATCGCCGCCCTCACCCGCTGATCCTACGATAACATCTCCGCCTCAATTCAACTTTGAGTTGTTCAGGAAACAAAATGACAACAGATTTATGGGATGGCTGAGCCTAAGCGATGGCTCATATTCATCACAGCAGTGCGATGAAGGGGGAACGTTATATCAAACAGGTAGTCTCTGGCGGTGCTGTGCCACTACAGCTGCCACCTGCAATATTGCAAGAGGATGTGTATCTGGGAGTTTGATCTACTCAATAGCCTCGACGGGGACGGTACAAATGATTACGCGTGCTTGTACCTCCATATTTACCGCACCGGAAGATCAATCATTCACAGTATGCAACAGCGGGTTTTTGTACGAGAACACACAAGATTCGGATCCTCAGACCAACGTATTCTGCGGTCTCAGCTCAGTAAACTGGAGTTACTATCGTGTCAAACCTGAATCCTCAACACCTCCAGGTATGTGACCTTTTTTATCGACATTTCAACTTTACTAATGACTTATCTCCCAGCATCTACACCCTCTTCTTCACCTGCAAAAACAACCTCCCCCTCATCACCCACCACATCCTCTCCAGGTCCAACCAGTGCTACGTCAAGTCCGGGGTCTGATCCGACACCAAAGAAGAAGAAGAGCCAGGCATGGATCGCTGGCGCAGTCGCCGGTCCGCTCATCGGACTCGCACTTGTAGGAGGTCTCATATGGTTCTGCCTCGCTAGGCGCAAAAAGGACAAGCCACTGCCGCCCCCATCAACAGCTGCACCCTCTTATCCAGCCAGCCCACATCAGCAACCGCCACAGCCCTACAACAACTACCCACCACCCATGCAGCAAAACCAGCAAGGTTTGGCTCCCTACGGTGCTGCCAGTGTCACGAAACACGAAAGTTGGGTTGTCCCTAACTCTCCACATACCCAGGGCTCGACATCACCACATCCACCGAATAGTCCATATGGTGCGCCGCCGGTGCAGCCCCAACAGTGGCAGAACATGCAGCAACCACAACAAATGTATCCGCAACAAGGTTATGCACAGCCAGGTTACGCGCAGCAAGGTTTCACGCAAAGCCCGCCTCACAGTCCCGCGCCCCAGGTCGGGTATGTAGATGAGCAGGGTGTGAACAAGCCAATGGAACCTCAGCAGTTCTCTTCTGAATTGGATGGCACATCGTACCCCCAACATGTCCAACCTGTCCAACCTATCCAGCCTGTCCAGCCTGGGAACCCTACAGCCTGATTGATAATGGGAGGATAAAATCTAGCTAGGATGCCTTAGGGAGGAGTTGAGGATTCCACGGAGACTGGTAACCGTTACATTGGTCTGAGAGAAGCTTGAGCAGGTAGAATGGACTTGCCATAGTAAAGGAACTCGGGGTCTTGTTGCTGTATTTTAACTTTTAGTTGATCTATATCATTCGTTGGAGGTTCCGTTCATAAAACCTCCCCTGCCTTGCGGTGAGTATATTTTGATGAGTAGTATTTAGTGTTTATACCCGTTTATATGATATTCCATTGCTTAACATTCATATCTACCTATACACAATTAATACTGGGGAGAATTGCGATACAATGACTACAGTATCCCCAAGTGGATGAAGCCTCACATTCTCATCCTTGTCATTATTCTACCTCCCCCTGGGCTCTCGACATCCATGAAACTCAATGCTATCTATTTGAGCATTTCCAGTTATCATTGGAAGCCCCTATTCACTTTCGTCATTCTCCACTCCGCCTCACATTTTTACATCATATGATCAGGATTAAGGAGATCAATCAGGAATATAATTAATGAGAGCGAACACCATCGGTTGTGAATTGTCCTATCTTAACTGGGGATTATAACATACCAAACTATAGCAAATCGCAACCCAGGGGTACATGATGAAAAAAAAGCAACACAATGGGAATATAAAACGACTGTGACTTCTGGCCGTGAACCATATGTGCACCATGACCAACCACAGAGCATACAAGAGCCTCCAGGGACATGTTATGGTTCCACAGTAGTTAATCCAAGCAAGCAAATTCTAAGTCCAAGACCCGAAACCTAGACCACATGTTCTCTGCCCTCCTATTCACTTCTACCCCCTACCTAAACATGCTAACAAAACACCTCACTCTTATTCTCCCGCTCTCTAGCTAGCTTCAGTACTTGCCATTTATCTCCGTGTCACTAATAGAATTGTATAATGAGGAAATCTTTCAGGGACAGGTGACGTAGAAATAAGGCATTCGCTTGGAATAAAGAAGGCGTAAGATTCTCGGTTCGGATATCAGCTTGTCTACCAATCATTACTTGATCCACTCTCTTTGTTTGTTTGTTTTGATTTGTTTGTTTTTCTAATAGGAAGATGCGCGGGTGTTAAAGAATATGCGCCGTACTTTCCGTCCGTGAACCTTGTTATTATTAGTTCAAAGATTGCTCTCTCAACTACTTTTCCAATCATAGGGCCTTCAAATCATGGAGATGCAATGTGGGCTGTTTATTTTAACCTGGGAGTATTTTTATGAAGTGTGATATTTCAAACGAGATAGTTTTGGGATCAATTACTAGGTAGGGATTAACACTAAACGCCAAATCTTTTTCACAAGTACATTTCTGAGGATAGAGTTAGATCTAACACCGAAGGTAACACTGCAATGAGATAATATGTTTAAAGCTACTTCTTATAAGTAGAAGGATCACTAGATACGTAATCTATTCCTATGTATGCCCTTATCGGCAGAACGGGCAATCCCTCTTTCCCCCAATGCACTGGAAATGCAAATTTGAAATCCCAGTTACAATGCAGCTCGGGGTGCCACCTACTCTTTCTGATCTCCAAAGAGGTCCTTTTCAACTAATTGTCTATAAATAGAAATTAGTCTAAATTTCTGTTTCAAATGAAGAGATCAACACTTACCTGCAGATAGGGTGATAGAAGTCCCTGTTCTTCTCAAAAGTCTCGATCGCCAACTTTCGATCTGCTTCTTCCAACAACCGATATAACGGTCGCACAAACTTCATCCTACCAATCTTCCCTAGTAGCTCGGCTGAAGGCTGGTACGTCTCCTCTACTTTGGCCGCAAGTCCAATACTGAGGTATCGTGACAGAACTTCGATGTTTTGCGTGGTGGTGTATGAATAAATCTTCCCTAGGAGGTGGATATCTGCTGCGGAGAAAGACCCTGCAAAGGGTTGGATACGTTCGAGGAACACGACAGATTGATTAGCGACCCAGGAATCGATGTCGGATTTCTTAGGCTCGAAGGAGGTGTCGCCGTTGACACGGGCTTTCCATTTATCCGCCAAGTCATAGCAAGTCTTAACAAGTGTCTCATCGAATTCTGGTTTGGTCGGATAGCCTGGCGCATAAAAGAGCTTGTCCCAGTCGAATTCATTCAATTTCTTATTTGCCTCAGGGTCAGAAGCGAAGAAGGATACAAGACAGGCCTTGAAGTCATAACTATCAAGGGACTTGAATTTGAATGTCTCGAAGTAGTGCGGGATGAAAGAATCCCATTTATCCTTTCCTAGGAGAAGCTCGAAGGCGTAGAGCGCGTGAAAGCCCTTTTCGTATGGAATAGAAGAGAATGCGTCGTCGGGATCGTTGCCCTTGAGGTCGACGACGAGCTTGGTGTAGGGATGCTCAGTGCCATATCGTTCGATAGACCCCTCGAGTGCTTTCCAGCCAATGACGGCAGAGAAATGGCGATAAGGCTCTCCGTGGATAGCAGCTTGAACCCTACGCTCTAGGTACGTAGTCCAGCCTTCATTCAGCCAGAAGTGCTCCCATGAACAGTTGGAAACAAGGTTTCCGCTCCAGCTGTGAGAAAGTTCGTGCGCTATTACATCAACGTTTTGTTTGTCCCCAGATATGATACTAGGTGTAGCATATGTCCAGACAGGATTCTCCATTCCACCATATGGAAATGAAGGTGGGAGGATCAAACAATTGTATTGCGTCCACTGGTACGGTAGGGATACGACATCTTCTATGGCTTTCATGAAAGGTTCAATCTCGCCTTCCAATTCATACTGGCAATCCAGAAGCTCTTCTGGGCCACTCCAAATTGTGCTTCTGGGTCCAATCGATGCGGAGGCAAGGTCACCACTAGCTAGTGCGAAAAGATAGCTTGGGATTGGCACCTTCTGCTCGAATGTATACAGAAGTGTACCTGAAATTCCAGCTTTCGCAGGAGTGTACTCTTTCGAGCCCGTTGGCAGACCACTAGCTAAGACAGGGAGCGGAGACCTGATGGCAAACTCGAAAGTCGATTTCACATCTGGAGTATCCTGACAAGGGAAGACTGAACGAGCGTGAATAGCCTGGCATTGAGAGAACATATACGGGTGTTTTTTGTTTGAGGTCTGGGCTGGTGTCATCCATTGAAGCGCCGTGCACTTGTCCGTGGTGGATAGAGTTATCTGATGCAGACTAAGCTTGGAACCTCATGTGAGGGGATTAAGACCTACAGCGACGTCAAGCGACTTCCCCTTGGATATTCCCTCGCCCAACTTGATATATAGCGGACTTCCATATGGCTCAACCCGCTCTTTAATCTCCCAGTCGGCCTTCTCTCCACCCACTCTAACATCCTTGATATCCAGAAAGCTCGTATCAAGAATAATCTCCTTGCTGTCTCTCTCTGTCAGACTCTCCAGCGTTAGTACCACACTCCCAGTCAAAATCTTCTTCTCAAAATCAATATCGAAGCTCGCGGCAGTGTTCCTTGTCACGAAATGGTGGTAGTTGGACAACGTATTTGGATCGCGGGGTGCGCTGATCGCGAAATTTGGGTCTGCCATTCTTCTCATGACCATGGCTGTAGGTAAATGATGTATTGAGGGAAGAAATGCCCGGGTGCCAATTGTTTTACTCAAGGGTGGTGTTGGAGGGGTCGAGGTAGGGCGAGATGTTGTCGTGAAGAAGCAGCATGCTCGGGATTTGTGAACAGCCGACCCAAGCCGTAAATTCGACCTTCCTCTCAAGGTTGGCCACGCCAAAATCTGTCGGCTGGCGATTACAATACCTCTCATCACAATCTAGGGAATACGAGAAACTTGTCAGACAGATATCATCCTTATCCGTCCCTGTTTGTGTCCGAGGCCGGAATGGGGTTTCAGTTAGGTTAGTGGGTTTAGTCACGAGATTCAGATTTATTCCTCCGAGCCTTGGAAGGACATTACCTCACAATCAGGATCAAGACACTCAAACTGGGTCTGCATTCTGCACATCCATCTAACAATATATACAAGGTTTCACCGAGATATGCATGCTGCAGGTATAGAACGAAACAAAAGGAAAATCTGCGCGCCGTCCATAGAACAATATCCAAAAATGCCAGAAAACGTTCTAATACCATCAAGTGGCTCGGTTGAACCAACCGTGATACAAGCTAGGCTCCCAATGCATCCATAAACGCCGATGAGAGCAGTCAATTCAGTCATCCCAGCACATCAGTCTGCCTTACTACCTCCTCCCCCTTCGTATCCTCTTTTTCCCCGATCGCGAATCACGAGGTTGATGTTGGATCTTGCACTCTGGTATTGTTCCGAGGATGTTAGCAATTGATCATCTCTTCCTGATCTCCCTCTTTGAAGGTCACCTTCACCATCCCCAATTTCAAAAGCATCGTCTCTCAGTTCGATGAGATCACCAAAATCCGTTCCTACAACTCCAATAGGTGGCCCACCAGACCTTTTTCCCTGACCAGCAGTCGTAGGCTCTGCTAGCAGCTTTGAAGCCTGGGATCCCACTTTCCGCATCCACCCTTCTATGGCTCCTCCAATTTCTTGCAAGTCAATTGCTGCCCCACTTAATGGTGTCATGACACCTGAGCCACCGCCATGTTGTACATATGCGCCTGTATCGGCATCTAACAAACTCGGGGCCCATGGAGTAAAATATTCTTGCCCTGGCGGAGGGGCAACGTTAGGTAGATGCGCCGCAAAGAGTTTATTTAGACCGTCTTGTGCGGGGCCTGGACTACGAACATTTTTGTTCATAGTGCCCACACCGCCTGGCCCATGGAGCAAAAAGTTGGAATTACTACGCTGGCGCCCCTGAGGTCCCGAAAAGGACAATCCACTGCTCGGAGCCCGCGGCCTAGTCGGTTTCTGTATTGGGGAGTTGGTGTGAGAACCAGTAGAGGTGGAGGGACGGGATAGATCAGTAGAAGGTCGCGGCGTTGAAGCTTCTGAGAAGGCAAGAGATTTCCGCCGGGCGGGAGGGAAGAAGCCAAGGGCCCGACGGGGCATGCGACCAATCTCTGTGGGGTCCGTATCGTTGGGTAGCAAGACCCAGGAATCGTGTTTCCATGGTGACTCTAAATCGGCATTGGAGTGTGAACCGGATGACATGGGGAGCATGCTCCTCGTCGTGTCTTGAATGGAGCCCCATCCATTTGGAAGATGGTTAGAATTGGTGTTTGGGCTGTCTGGGCTATCGCCATAGTCTCCTAATAACAGATCCTCCTCTAGATGAGCGTTTGGTCCAGCCACTCGACGCCCTTTCACCCCACATGCATCGACTGGAACGAGAATCATTGTCTTCGTTTGCACGCTATCATTCGGCCACATCCTATTCGCTTTCCTTAATATCGCCGGTTGGCAGTTAAACTTGATGGTAATCCCGGCAAGAGTATCCTGTGGTCGGACATGATGGATGTAGACTAAAGCGTCTCGGTCTTCGTTCTCTCCGGGAGGTGCGGACGCACTTGTACGATCATCCGAATTTCTGCGTTTGAAGCGCCCAACCGAGTCTGATATCATGTGCTCGTTGGCCGTAAGTAGGTCTTTGCGCTTCATGGCCCGAACCAAACTCTCTCTTCCCTCTTGTGTACCTGCACCAACTTGCGAGCTTGAAGATGCCGATGGTCCCCATTTGGTAGGTGCGGTACTGCTGCTATTCCGTTGATATGTGCCTGCTTGTGGCTTCCGTTTCCTGGAGGCCGTGTTTGTCTGCGCAGCATCACTGCCAAGTACCGTGGTTGCCAGGCCCGAGATGGCTGACCATGAGTTCCCCCAGATTCCCGACAGCGCAGCAGAAGCATCTCGGCTAGCTTTCGAAGTCTGCGCACTTGCGGATCGCACGAAGGATGATGGATTCGATGGTACGCTAGGGCGCCACGGCGTGGAGGTCGGGTTGGGTGATGGGGCTCTCGAGCCAAATGGAGAAGGGCCGTTCTCGCTGCTAGAGATGGGATCGATGCCATCATCAATAGAGATCAGACGGCGGGTTCGCGGGCGCAGCGTCGAAGCTGCCGGCGTCGAGCTGCTCTTGTACGAAGGGGATCCATTGGTGGGGTGCATGGCCTTCGGGAGCCTGGCGGAGTGGGTGATGGTGGAGCAGCATAGGACAGATGGTTGCAGTGGTCGGGAAGGCGCATGGCATAAGTCAGTGTGGCATATTCGGCGTTGTCTGCGGGCGTCGAAGCCAGGGGCGTGGGGGGGAGATGAGCGCGAGAGTACGTGGTGTTGGAGGGCGGAGTGAGTAGGTGACACTGCCACAGCTATTGATGACCGTGCACCGAAAGCGAGGCGTAGAGAACAACAGGACACCTTCTGGAGCAAGAAAACACCGCCGTGTCAGATGAAGTGCTCTGCAAAGTACTTCATATTACATTTTCCCTGTTTGGTCCATTTGTTTATTAGCCACACCGCAATTATTGATTGGTGAGAGGCCAGATGGCGTTTGCTCCATCAACTCTCGAATCGGGCTTAGTTCGGCACTTGGCACTTGTCTGTTCTGATTGGAACCACATTCATTCAATACAGGGACAACGTCCCAACAAATTCAATGGGATATCTGAAAGAAGCGGTATTGCAGCATCTAACCAGTGGTCAAATCGCACGTGTAGCACAATCGCCCCGAAAGCGAATCCCGCTTATGTTTAGGCCAAAAGGAAAAAAAGACGCCATAACATCAGTCGTCAGCATCGCCGTGCGTCCATCCATCCATAAGCCAAACCTGATGGTTCCTTAACACCTTGCTAAAGAGACGGAAAAAGTGAGAGAGTTCATCGCCAGGGACTCGAGTTATCAACATTGGCATCCACGCTCTCAAAGTCCATTTCCCAAGCATCAACATCCTCGAACTGCTTTACGATGGCTGCTAGTTGAGGTCCGGGTAGTACAGTCGGCGGTCTTGTTGCTTCCTCCACATTTTCAGCATTAGCGTCTTCATTTACAACCGTGGAGCGTTCATTTTCCTTGTCAGACGACACTCGACGGCTGTACGTCCTTGTGTTCCGTTGAGCTGGCTTTGTGGACATTGTGGCTTTCTTAGTCACACGCGTAGACCTCTTATCGGATTTGAGATTTACTACTTTTCGTTTGGCTGGCGCGTGGCGCGGGTGCGGCATTTGTAGTTCATCTTGGTCTGAGTCCATAGGCATCTCATCCATTTCATCTGAATCTTGGATATCGTACTCATCGTGCTCCTGTGGTACATGCGTCCTCCGCCGGGGAAGTAATGATTGTAATGTGGCTTGAGATATTCCATGATATGCTTTTGGTTTGTTCCTGGTCTTCGGCTTAGCCGGCCTATCCAGGTCATCTCCACTGAAATCCTGATCTCTATCTGCTTTCTTAGGGGTTCCTCTTGTCCTCCTCTGTCTTGACTTCACGGGGGAATCTGAAGGATCAACAATCTCGTTCACCGGGGGACTACTGGATCGCGGTGGGGCCATGGTATCACTCATTATTTCCAACCCTGCCTCTTCTTCAGTCTGAATGATGTCCTCTTGACTTTCCATGACATCATCTGGTAGACTTGGAGACGTAGCTCTTGACTCTGTAATATCAGCGCCAGAAGGGGGATCATAAGGCGGTGAGGAACGTGGGACTTGGATGACAGGAGAAGACAATTTACGCTTCTTGCCCCGAGAACCAGAACTTAATAAGCCGAGTCCAATGGGATTCCTGGGGGCAACCTCCTTCCCATTTTTGCTAGCATGAAGTGGAGTGGACTCGTGTTCTGGGTGGAAGTCTTCCAGGTCATCTAAATTGTCTAGGTCGTCTAGGTCGTCCAAGTCATTGTCTTCGACATCTGTGGTCTGGTGCACCATGCGCAGAAGACTAGGCTGTCTAGGTCTCCGTCGAAAATTGGCCAGTGCTAGGATAGAAGTTTCATGAGCGGGTGTTGCACCGACCTTCATGGCCGAAGGAGGGCGCGTTCCATGGGCGGGAGAATCAGAATCAAGGGATGAAAATGTCAAAAGATTATCGCCAAATCCAGAGCTATCATCATCATATTCATGTGCACCGTGAAACGTTGTAGGAACAGCCGGACGAGACCCTGTTGGCGATAGCTCTAGCTCTAGTGACGGAGTGTTTGCGCTGCCATTGGAAGCCCTCGATTTGTTGGACGCATCCGAGGATGGTGTGGGCTCGGGTTTTGATGATGAAATCACGCGAGGTGCCTCTCCCCGACCTGTGGTTCTATCGTCATGCTTTCCATGCTTAACAGGAAGTGCACCGGTCATCGTCAACTCCACATCTTGCTGAGGCTTTGGGTGCCATGGCATTCTTCTCTGAGTACGAGTTGCCCTAACCACCAGCCCATCGCTATCATCGCTGAGGCTCTCTATGCGATCGGGGGAGCTCTTCTCTTTCTGTTGCTGCTGGCGGGGCACAGAAGCGATGGTCTTCGATGGTTTCGCAACGCGTGTGGTTGCTGTAGTTGTGGACGCGATTTTGGTTCTCTTGGGGCGTGGCATGGTGTATGCTAATTGCCGAAAACGGGAGATATAAATGCGTCTCTTGCGCAGTCGAACGAGCGACTCGTGGAGGGGGGTTGAGTGGATGTGATCGTCACGGCTGTGATGGTGGTGGGTGACTTTGTTTGGCTTGGGTGGTCGCGTCTGCGCACGGACCGCATGCTTGCTATCTTCAAAGCTTATTTCTAGTGGCATCATTCACTCTTCTCTGGTCACATCTCATGGCCTCATGAGAAATGACACTGCTGTTTCAGTTAACAATTCCTTGAAGGGATGTTTAATAGTCCAGCTATTGTCATATACTCACTTTTCCCGACACTCTTTCTTCCCCAAGTCCAATGGAAAGGAGAAGCGCGCCAATTGTACTGAGGGTATGCCATATTCGCCTGCTTAGCCACTGCTGCTTCTGACTGAAGGGCTTTTACATCTAAGCATTTGTCAAAAGACGTTGCTACAATATTTTAACATGTCTCAATATGTGGTGAGTCCTATGCGGACGAACCCGCCTGAATTCTTAGTTTGAGTGGCCATTAGCCACATTCACCGAAGCTATCATTTAGCGAAGGTGAGCACTGAAGCCTGGCAAGGCAACTACGCTTCCTTAAAAAACATCAAGTCTCGTCTTTAGTCTACTTGAATTTCTCATCTGCATCCCCCAACCCTCCCCCCCAATACACAACAACCCCACCAACAATGTCTGCTCCACCTGAACCCGCAAAAGCAGCCTTGGCTCCTACGCCACCGTTCGAATATGCGCCGTCACTACAAGAATACATGGTCTCAGAAGAGGAGTTCCTTCGCCAGAACCCACAGTACAATGTCCTCGTAACCGGAATTGTAGTGTTCAACAGCGAGGGGAAAATGCTGCTTGTTCAACGTGCTACCGATGAAAGCGCATTTCCCGAATTTTGGGTGAGAAGGGCATGCACAAGTTCCTTAAGTTAATCATGCTAAATGAAAGTAAACAGGAGATTCCTGGGGGCAAAGTTGATGAGCCAGACGAAACACTGCTCCATGCCGCTGCCCGAGAGCTGAAAGAGGAAACTGGGTTGACAGCCACGAAGATGGTGAGGAAGGTGGGAGAATTTGGTTGGATCGAAACTAACAAGCGAACGGGCTTGCACACCAACTGGCTCAAACATGTTTTCGAGGTTGGGGTAGAAAGCTGGGAGAATGTGGTGCTGGACCCGGTCGAGCATCAGAAGTACTTGTGGGCCAGTGAGGAAGAGATCAAACAGAATAGGGCCGGGGAGGTGGTGCTAAAATGGATTACACTAGAAAACAAGGAGGCAAACTTGGAGGCGTTTAGGAAACAAAGGGAAGGCTGAGTTTAGAGAGATAACCTGTAGACGAAGAGAGCAAGCGGTGACGCGAAATGGGTAGATTTGGCGGCGTTATGGGCTATCATCACCTACAAGGGAGCGTTGGAGGGACTCTAATAGCTGTGCTTGGCGAGGGCAAGGGGACGGTGTAGTAGGGTAGAACGAATCTTCAGGTCCCTATCATGTCCAGACTGTCAGCTAGTAGAAATGCCCCCCGCAGAGGCGCAATCAACGAGGACGCTAATGATTCGGGGTCCAGTTCCATCGCAAACCTAGACACCAGAACAGGCCTTCATGTCCGGGCTACGGGCGCCACATGCAAAGGCCTCAGACAGAGAGACGGAGGGGACGGGGAAATATGTGTGTGTGACAACCACAAAAGGTGAAATAAGTCTAAGATTAGAAGATCGGAGTGATTTGCATGAAGCGCAGGGTTTATGAAACCCCATCTGCCAATAGAATGGAGACATTTGAATAGAGGCACGATGCGTTTAAGGGTGCATGTCAAAGTTGGCCCGCACGCGACGCCCCGGATTTGATGTCAACCATGAAGGGCGGGCAATAGCTGCCCAGGGTCGTGGAACCTTTGAATGCAAAAGCTGTCGCCAGGACTATTTCCCGTCTGCAGCGAGAGTCGGGACAAAGAAAAGCAAGCGCATCCGGGTTTCAACTTTCAAAGCTCGCGGTTTTGGATCCATCATCGTCCACCACAGCCGCTAGCCTCTGGGCACTAACAGCCCGCCGTGTGTCGTTCGCACACCCTCGAACAGGAACCTCCAGCAACTCCAGAAGCCATGTCGACCAACGGCGAGCACAGCTTCATGGCCACACCGTCGAACGCTCCCCAGGCCCTCGCCGCGCAGCCCACCAACACAAATCCCGCCCCGTACGTCCCCGAGTAGTGTTCCCCAGCGCGGACGCCTCCGCTGCATCAGAACAGTGCTCACGATGAAGCAGTCCCAGTCAACAAGTAAACCACCCGTCCTTCCGACGGCAGAGGGCGAGTAGAGCTTGCGAAAGTAAGTCGTTCCGCCTCCTTGCGCAACACCAGCAGCCGTACTGTGGGGTTTGCTACCCTTATGTCGGTTTGCTCGCAGTGCCTCGGTACCGAGGTGTTCCTGAACGTATACTAACCACCGCATCTTGCAGCTTGCCATGCCCGCAAAGTGAGTAATCGCCAGCGACAAGCTCTTCGCCGGACACTGCGTAACCGGCGTCTAGGTACGATGCGACGCTGCGAGTCTCGGGGTGCCATGCACCAACTGCACTGCCTTTGCCATCGAGTGCCGCATCCCCACACCGAAGCGGAAGAAGACCCAGGCCAAGGCGAAAGATGCAGAGAGGTCGGCCTCACCCACTCATTCCATCGTAGAGTATGTGCGCGAACTAACTTGGGCATTGTAGTGAACGTGGCGACGCCGACGACCGGTCGCCCGCTCCCAGCACTGCACAATCTGACGGTCCAGCACGAGACAAGACGACCGTCTACAACTCCCCCGAAGGGACCCCCTCGACCTCCGTTTCTGCAGCCTATGCATCCCAACAAGCCACACACAATGGGACATACGTCCAATTCATGAAGCCCAAGTTCGCGCGGGCCCCGATCAAGGAAGCTGGCCGCGTTGCATACCTTGGGGAGTCCTCGAATCTATCGTTGCTGGTCCACGACCACTATGGCACGACCGACGTAGTGCACTATCCGCTGCCCGAGAACGTGCGAGGCGCAAAGGCCCGCGTGAACGAGTTGGACAACATGGAGATCGAGATATTACACCAGCGGGGCGCATTCTTGCTCCCTCCTCGAGCTCTTTGCGACGAACTTGTGGATGCCTTCTTCAAATGGGTAGCCCCTGTTGTCCCTGTAATAAACCGAAGCCGATTCATGCGTCTGTATCGTGACCCCAAGAATCCGCCTTCTCTGCTCCTTCTACAGGCCGTGTTGTTGGCGGGGTCGCGTGTTTGTACTAATCCTCAGTTAATGGACTCGAGCGGATCAACCACACCTGCCGCTATGACCTTCTACAAGCGTGCAAAGGCTCTATATGATGCGAATTACGAAGATGATAGAGTCACAATTGTGCAGTCAGTCATTCTCATGGGCTGGTATTGGGAAGGCCCAGAAGGTAACTATTTTTGCCATCGGCCTCTAGCTAAATAAATAAAAACTGATTGATAATATGCAGATGTCACTAAGAATGTATTCTACTGGAGCAGGGTTGGTATTGTTGTAGCTCAAGGGTCCGGCATGCACCGCAGGTGAGTCGACAAACCCGGATATCTTGAAATCGCATCTTTGTTAACAAGGGATAGCGTTGAGGGCTCACAGCTCAGCAAATCAGACAAACGTCTTTGGAAGCGGATATGGTGGACTCTCTTTTCTCGTGATAGATCGGTTGCCGTTGCCCTTGGACGACCCGTGGCTATCAACCCAGAAGACTCTGATGTTGAAATGATATCCGAGGACGATTTCCTGGAGGATGAGCCAGACCGACCTGCAGAATTTCCCCCAGATCCAGTCCATGTCCATTTTTTCATCAACTACGTCAAACTTTGCGAGATCATGGGCCTAGTGCTCTCGCAGCAGTATTCGGTCGCGTCAAAGTATCGTCGTATGAATGCTATAGACCTAACCCACAGCGACATGGCTCTTGCCGATTGGCTGCAACACTGTCCTCCAGATGTTCAGTGGGATCGGGGCAGGCATCATTTCTGGGCAGCTCTGCTGCACTCGAATTATTAGTACGTGGAATCCCCCTATCTTGACTCTGACTAGTACTAAATATCGTACAGTACAACACTTTGTTTGCTTCATCGCGCCCATATGCCTCCAGCCGGCTCTCCCAAATCAAATGCCTTGAATGGAATGGAGGAGCATGCCTACCCATCTCGAAACATTGCATATCAGGCTGCTGCTATGATAACCTCTATAATCGAGAATCTTCGGGCACACGACGAATTACGGTATACACCAGCATTCATTGTATACAGTCTCTTTTCCGCTCTCATCATGCATGTCTATCAGATGCGGTCTTCAAACAAGTCCATTGTCACGGCCACAGAACAACGGCTCCAAATATGTATGGATGCGTTAAAAGAAGTCTCAAAAGTGTGGCTCGTGGCAAAGATGGTTCATACTCTTTTTGAGTCTATCCTTGGGAATAAACATTTAGAGGAGCGACTGCAGAAAGCTGCCGGCAAACGACATCAAAAAACCAAGCCTCCTTCAGCACCACCTCCACCACCGAAGCCGGCGGCCGAGCCCCCCAAACGTAAATTTGATGACATGGACCTGGGTTTTGCCAATGGCCCACCAGCACCACAGGTCTCATACGAACGATCAAGGCCACAAACTCCAGCAGTCACACCTTCTCGTGAACTACCACAACAACAAATGCCACAGATGAGCGCTAGTTCCCCACAGGTAACCCGCCAAAATCATGATGCTTTCATGGGCCCTTCGAGGTCTGGAACACGCCCAACAACTCCTTTCAATCCGTCATATTCGTACCCAGGGACACCCCCGGAGCTGTTTTTGGTCACCCGGAATTCCCCCAACATCTCACAAGAACTGTGGCAGAACTTTCAGCCCGACCAACTCTTCCCCGCGGACACGCACGTCCACTTTCCGCAAATATCGCCCGTTCAGCACCACAGCTTGGTGGACCCTGCACTGTCAAGGCCACAGTCGATGGCAATGCATTCACACAATGGAAATATACAGACCCAGGCAGTGCATCAGCAGCAGTTGCCACAGACAACAATGTCCATGGCAGGTTTCGACCAGCACGATCCGCAAGCATGGGCACAGCAAATGGACATGATGTCGCAGAATCAACAGGGAGCCGCCACTGATGATGCATGGAGCAACAGCAGTAACGGAAGACCAAATCCGATTGTGCCCACGACACTAAACGTGGAAGACTGGTACGTCTTCCTTCAGAATTCCACGGGAGACACGTCGGATCTCCTCAATCTGTACAACAACGGACAATCTGCTTTCAGCAATTAATGACTGGATGTTTACTAACAATGAATGTATTTTCAAGGTTCAATTTCTTTGGGATGGACGGGTTGCAGTCCGGTTTCTTCCAACAAAGCTGACGAGAGGGCTTCTCATCGAGGGCGATACTGTACAGCAAGGCAATGGGTTAATACATCTTAGCAGCATGGGTGCTGAGTGTGCAGGGCGTTTGCAGGGAAGACTCGGGATGAGTATAGTTATACCATGGTGATAAGTTGCTGTACACACAGCGCAAGATCAAACTAGCGCTGACATATGTTTGTCAGTTTGAAAATCTTTAGCATTCGAACTGGGTTTTCTATTCAAAATTTATTTCATATTTTTGTTCCGGCTCACGTTGCATTTGATCCTCTTGCCTTTCGATTCTGGCTTGATTAGCAAACAAAGACACCACGAGACGAGCACCATTTACCCCCATACTCAATGACCTCGAGACGAGCAATCCCCCCCCACGTGATAGAACTACTACCCCTCAATGGTGCCAACCCCACCACTCCGACTTCGGCATGCCCATTCCAGAATTTCCGTTGGTCCAAAGTGGCGTTTGCCCGCATTGAACCCCATTCAATTTGGCTCATTAACCAACGGGCTTATTTAACCTCTAGCATGACGCCGCCAAAACAAAGACCTAATCGCGCTTTTTTCTCGCTCAACATCGACCGGAATATTGTATCTACATTCGACGAGCAATCCAGGTTCCCCGGAAAAGATAAAGATAAAGACGCTGAGAAAGACACGATTGTGAGGAAGAGTATCAACAGACCAGCTGCGCCAACAGGAACTGCAAGTACACATATTGAGATTGTAAAGACGAAGGACCAGGATACGGCTGAAAAGATCATTGAAGGATTTGGATTTGGAGGCAAAGAAAAAGACCGAGAGAGGATTAAGACGAGCTATACGACTTCGAAAACAAGTACTTATACAAATATTGAGAAGACGCCAGACGTGGAAGAACAGTACGATCACTCAGACCTATAAAATTTCGTTCTACCAATTCGAATCTTCGAACGGTACAACACCATGTCGTCCGCCCCACACGCCCAGCCCCTCCGCATAGCCATCGGCAGTGACGAAGCAGGCGTTGGCTACAAAGCTGCCATAACCAAAGACCTTCAGTCCAACCCGCGTGTGTCCACCATCACCGATGTCGGTGTGCCGGACAGTGGGGATAAAACCGCATACCCACACATTGCCGTGTCGGCCGCCCAGCTCGTCGCCTCAGGGGAAGTCGACCGCGCCATCCTGATCTGCGGGACAGGCCTTGGTGTTGCCATTGCTGCGAATAAGGTGCCGGGAATCAGAGCGGTTACCGCTCATGATAGTTTCTCAGTAGAGAGGGCAATTTTGAGCAATGATGCCCAGGTACTCTGTATGGGCGAGAGGGTCATTGGGCTCGAGTTGGCGAGGCGGTTGGCGAAGGAGTGGCTAGGGTATAAGTTTGACACCACGAGTGCCAGTGCGGCGAAGGTGCAGGCTATTTCGGATTTGGAACAGAAGAATTACGCTGGGCTGGTCAAGGATCAGGAGAAGGCTGGTGGATGTTAGTGATGAAATGCATATCGAGGGCCGGAATTTAGGAAACAGAGGCTGCAGTTTGAAGCAAAGTCATCCTCAGAATTGAGATAGTATACGTCTTAAACTAATTAGAATTGCGTTGTAAACTTTATGAATATCAGAGTAATATCACTGTTTGTATGGGTTTCCAGACCTTGGTCAGTTTTAGCTTGTTTGCTCTTCCTGTTTCGGCTAGCGCACTCCAGCTGCCATGAAACGGTTGTGACCTTGATAGACAACCATAGACACCAATACACCATCTTCAAAGTCTTCCGGAGGCAGTACTTTCAAATATCTGAATTGCCACGAGTCTGGTATTGCCACGTCAATAAGAGAATTGTGTACTTTTAACAAAAAGTGAAGCGAACATAGCCCATATAGTAGATTATATTACCTATCGAGGCTGACCGACAGCATGAATCAATATGAATCAACGTTAGTCTGTTATCCCCTAGTAGCTTGGCTTGTAAGTATTTAAAATTGCATTTCTTTCATTTGTGTCAGATGTGTTGTTGGAGTTCTTATTAAGTTTAGAAGAAGCGACTCTTGCGAGACTAACAACCAAGATCTGCAATACTCAAAAGAGGATTAAAGCCCCTATAGGACGTAAATAACACGGTATTTATTAATACATCAGTGAACAAGGCAGATTGTAAAGGTACACCGACCAGGTTCGAGACCGAAAATAATAAAGCTAGGTTGGTTGGGGTTGTGATAGGATACAGACTAGGAAGATATCTTCATTGTGAGTTGAAGGGTTATCACTAGCTAGAGTGTCCACAGCATTTAGGCGTGTATTTCTAATTAAACTGTTGGTCATTTCTCGCGCAGCGGGTTAGAAGTTGTAACACTTTCCTCGATATTACCATATTGACTTAATACTTAACATGACCATAATTACGAAACTCATTTATAAAAGAATATAAGATATATCTTGCAGGTTTGAACGTTGTGCAGTGACATTTTTAAATTCACCCTCACACAAACCAGGCTCATAGTGATGGATTGTAAAAGCGTATTTCTACACTAAAAGAGATCTCTGTATATGCAAATAGGTGGCAAGCTAGCCGTGACCTAAAATTTACGATGTTAAGTATTGAAACCATGATTCAACTTCACTCCTAATTCTATTCCTCAACAAGCTGTTTACTTGGTGATGCCCAGCTCCTTGTAGAATGACTCTGTGCTCGGCTTCCTGCCTAGGAAGTCCTCCAAAATCTGCATTTCCTCCTTGCTGCCACCCTTCTCGAGGACCGTATGTCTGTACCTCCGTCCCTCCTTGCCGTTCATCGGGTCTGCCTTGAAGACGGTGAAAAACATGTCTGTAGAGTAAACTTGGGAGGAGAGATAACCATAGTAACTATTTATATGTTAGTTTCGGGTCAAACGGCCTTCGAACATGGGATATTCAGGGACAATTCGACTTACCCAGCATCATAGCCACCAATTAAGTGGCCGAATGTTGCTTGACCATTACCCCATGTGAAGTCATGCCCATCAAGCACCTCAGGACCATCTAGTTGTGAGATTTCTTTTCGAAGTTTGTTATATGTGAGAGAGATGTCCAGTTTCTCGATCTCTTCATGACTGGCAGGCTCATGGACCATCATGTCGAACATGCCAAAGTGAAGTTGACGTAAGTTGAATAGCGCATCATTGACATGCTTGGTGTTTATGAGATTAGTGATGAGTGAGTTTGGAATCTTCTCTGCTGGCTTTTCGGCATTCTCCTTGCCTGTAGACTCCTTGTATGCAGCTTCGTACTCGGGAGACAGGTGAGAGTAGTGATGGGACAATGCGCGCAATTGTGAGGGAGTCCAGCACCAGTTTTCCAACATCTGGCTGGGCGCTTCAACAAAATCGCGTACCGTATTTGTGCCGTGGAACCGGGAGTATGTGGTTCGAGAGACGAGATCGTGGATACCATGACCGAGCTCGTGAAATAGGGTGACAACTTCATCGTGCTTGAGTAATGAGGGTTTCTTGGGAGTTGGTTTGGAGAAGTTGCAGACAAGAGCCGTAGCTGGATATCGCCTCTTCCCATTTTCGTCGATGTAGCCCTAAAAAGGTCAATGATTTTGCATGAACCAGCCGTTGCAGATAACGTACCGGTTGTAAATTAAAGTTGGCTGCATGTCCATATTTTCCATCACGAGGAAACAAATCGAGGTAAAGATATCCCACAAATCCAGAACCTTCGCCCTCATCATCCCATACGCTGAAGAGCTGAACATCTTCATGCCATACAATATCAGACCCTTTCCCCCCATCAGCAAGGGCGTCTCGGTCTTCACCAATAATCTCGATGAAAACCAACCCGAATAGCTCCTCGAAAATTTTGAGCATTCCCTGGATTGTAGTTTGGAGCGGGAAATATTCGGCAATGATTTGATGATCAAGGGAAAAGTCCTTCTCGAGCATGATCCGATCATAGTATCGGTGATCCCACAAAAAGTACTTATCGTTTGAGCCATCATCTATAGACCTGTCTTTTAGATCTTGCTGCTTCAGCTTGAGCAAGTTAGCAACCTCCTTCTGGCCACCGGGTGCAAGACTTGTTCTCAGATCTCCTAGGAAGTCGTCAACAGTCTTGGGTAATTTCGCCATTTTATCTTCAATCCTAAACTCGGCATGGTTCTTGTACCCTAGGATGCGGGCAGCCTCGTCTCGAAGGAGGATTGTTTCTCGGAATAATGGTACATTCTGATTGCACTTGTTCTCGTTCTCAATGAAGAGCTTTTTACGCGTCTCAGCATTGTTTGCATATTTGAGGGTTGGAAACAGGTCCGGGTACTTGAACGTAAGCCAGACCTTGCCTTCATTATCCCCCTCTCCCTTTTTCAGCGTAGATATGACGTCTTCTGGGACGCCTTCCAAGTCCTTGAGCGTGAACCAGATTCCCCCTGACTCTTCATTGAGATTCTTCTGGAAAGCAATACTGAGTTCGCTAAGCCGCTTCTTGATCTCCTTGAACCGGTCTCGTTGTGGCCCTGCTGGTACATTCAATCCATTCCGAATGAATGTTTTGTGGTCCTTCTCTAGCAGCCGCAGCGATTCAGGGTCCAATTGTTCCTTCTTTTTCAGTACAGCATCTACAAGATCAAACACATCCTGGCGCATACTAGACTCAATACCAAAGTCGTCAAGCAGCTTCTCGGCCTCGGTAGAGGCGTCTCGGAGCTTCTGGTCGGTGGACACAGCCTGGTAGAAACCAATGATGTGGGATTCGATAGCCATCTTGTTATCATCGTACGCAACGGGGAGGAGGACATTCTGGAAAGTGGCAGTCTCGGCGGTTATGTCCTTTACGATGGCATCCTGAACACGTCGTTGTCTGTCGATCTTGGCGTAGTCAGCACCGGGATATTGGAGGGCGGGGTTACAACTGAGGATAGAACAGGGACTGTGGTGCCCACGTCCTGCGAGAAATTGAACATACAAGATTCTTCGTTTGCTCGATCAACGAGACGGGCGTGGCCGTGAACTTGGGTGGCAGCTGCGGGGGCTTCCTGTACTTGGAGGGCGCCATATTGCTGTTCAGAAGGGGGCGAGGCGCTGCGCTCGAGAACGGGTGTTTGGAAGGCTTAATGTACGAGAGAATAGAGGGGGCACGAACACCAATCCTCAGAGAAGCCAGAATGGCGGAGACGGCAACAAAGAGGGCGATGGCGACCAGAAACACCCTGGGGAAGCGTGAGGAAGCCACGGTGGTGGTGGTGGAGGGGTTCGCTAGCAATGCATAGAAGCTCCAACGATTGGCGAGGGTATATGGCGGTGTGGGGCGTGCGGAGAGCAGGGAACGATCACTCGCTATACTTAGACAATGGGAGTGCGTGCGGTACCGGCGAGAGTCAACGTGACCTCTGATGATGATGGCGTGGAGCTGGAGTTCCCCAGAGTCTGATCGAGCCCGCGTCGTCAACAAGCGCTCTGGGCATCCCTTCGGAACCAACACCGCCCGCCTGGTCCCCAGTCCCCCCCAAAGCGGCAAGGTCGAGCACGGACCATATCAACCGGCGCATCCTGTAACATCAAATGTTCCCGACCCCAACGCCTTCGCATTCACATCATTCATAGCTATAACTGCCGGTCTTCATGCAGCGGGAAAATGCATCTGGTATTACAGTCATTAATTCGTTGCAGCGATTCTACGCGCAACCATCATTATTTCGAGCACCTGTCATCCTGACCTTTCCGTTCCTTCAGCGAGCTCTCCCTGAGTCTGGTGACCTCTAACCTTCTATATGCACCTGGAACGAGTCCTTGAGGGGGCACTGTACACCGCCTCTCTGCTCACGGCCGGATGAAGGCAGTGTGGGTGTAGGAGTAGCATCTTAGCCTACGCCTGTTGGACCATTGCCCTATCTAGGAAGTGCAACTGCCGGCTCCTTGCTCACGTACATATGCAATTCGTATATATTCTTTGATCATCTGATTAGAACTTGGCAAGACATATGTACAAGAGAGGAGACTCACCATTACCGATATGCTCAAGGATCAGCGTAGTAGGCCAGCTACTATCGTGCTGACGTCCCAAACGACCCTCTATCGTGTGTTCTTTCCTCCCATAGCCAATACCCCGCCCACTCACACAGTGAGATACGCCTTTTCGGGCTCCAGCATCGCCGAACCCCTCGAGCCCGAGCTTAGTGAAGCTGGCACCGTGATGAATGGATCCCACACTGGGCTCCCATTCGGTCCACAATCGGGCTCAGTGAAGAACTTTAATGTATCAATCTGAAGGGCTTTACTGTCGGATGGTATGGGCCGAGGTGGCCCAATGATCCTCTTCTTGTCCTCTGGCTCCTTTTCTCTCCGCCCAAAGAGGAGGCGTAAGAAGGGCACAGATGCTGATATGATGCCGCTGTTGGTTTCCACCTGGCCCCAGAGAAGTAAATCCGAGCCAAACTGAGCCGACTTTTCTGGCGACTGTGACCATAGTGCCATGACCCACATGCGAACGCATGAAGCCACAATGGCTAGGAGGCCGACTGAGAAGATACCGATCAATGCTAGGCGTTTGCTCATGGGCACTCGCAGGCCCAGAAGTGTTGGGATCGGCAGAAGGAGGATAACGACATCAGTGAAGAGGTTGATGCACGCCGAGAACAAATATAAACGAGTTGGGTCGTAGCACTTCGGTGCTTTTGCTCTTCCCCTAACCCCGTCGAATTGTGACAGAAAGGCCGTTGTAGACCAAGCGTCAGAAGGGTTGTCGCATTGGAAGACGCTGGCGATCATGGAAGCGAATGTGTATAGACACACAAAGCCGATGGTTATGTTCACCCAGCGCCGGAATTTGATATGCGATGCAATTGCGCGGTAGAAATATAGGATGGAGAGTTTGACGAAGCAAAGCGCGATGCCATAATTTAGTCGGTATGCCCACCAAGTTACCAGTGTACCACGGAGGGCAGCTTCAATCATCGGACGTTTTTCCTAGTAGAGGAGTGAGTAATTGTTATATAATAGACGTAAGGGGCGGCACGACTGACGGGAAAACGGAACTGGCTTGGACGAAATTGTCGGCTTTCGACATCTTGGTAGTAGTTGATAGTGGTATTGCCCCATGTGAGTAACTGGAGAAAGAATAAGTTTGGGTTCCACACAAAAGTAATTGCTGTGAACTGACAAGCGCTGTCAACATAAGGTGATCAGTGACACCAACAGACCCCATACGGAAGTAGCGACAGAAGTATCTATGGGAATGTCAGTAGGGTATCTTGAGTGGACATGGGACTCTGGTCCACTTACCTCAACGCAACGATGATGGTGGACAAACTGGTCAGGGTGAACCCGACAATCACCACCACGAAGCCCGGGCGAAGGTACATTATGAAGGAAACGAGTGTCCAGACACTGTGGGAGGGATTAAAATATTAACGGGAAAACATAGAAAGGCTCGTGCAAAGGAAAGACAGCAATGGGGCACACGAGAAATGGAGTGAAGGTGCCTGAGTGCTTATTTGAAGGATATTCTTCCTTTTAGGCTTCCCCAGCTTTTCTGCAATGCACGGCACACGGCTCAATCCACAATGCAGTTTCCCCTGAGCAAGACCGTGGCAACATGACCCAGATGAGTGAACGGGGTCATGCATCTGATGGGGTGCATAGCCTGAGGGGCCAGGGACCTTAGTCGAGAACGACGTTACCCTATTTGTTGTTAGACCTGTTGCAGAGAGGCAAAAAACGAACAGATCGGGGCAGAAGCAGTATGCTCTGCAGCCACAGTGTTTGGGTGTGGATTCGGGAACTACGGAAGGGGCCTGCACGTCTGTGACAGCTGCACCTTTGAGGCATGATCTGTCATGACGATTGTGGTTTGGTTTGTATGCGCGACATTGGTCGCGAAGTCAGAGAGGTCAGCCTTGGCCCAATGTGGTGAGAATTCCAATGCGCTGGGGCCGTACGAACTTGCAGAGAGACAAAACGAACCTGTCTTGTCAATCACGTGGGCTGCATGCACCGATGCAGGAGTCGGCATGATTGTGACGAGCTCGGAGCGAGACGCATCCAACCACAGACCTCTCTTTAACCGGTGCGCTGCGGTCTGAGGCCATTGTTCGAGGTCGAGAGGCTGAAACCACCTCAAACATCAAGTTCACTTTACCCCCAATGCTCACGAAAACCAAACCTCGTTCACCACCTCTATGTGCTAAAAGGATCTGAAGCGGTGTTAGGTGAATAAAGGTCAGCGACAACGATCCAAATGTCGCATATTACATCTCACATGTGACATGATCAAAAAAAAAATCAAATCCTTATATTCACCACACGCACTTTTGTGAGAGACCTTCCTCTCTGCCTCCAATGGAATCTAAATAACCCAGGACGCCGTTCCGTGCAACGGATGGAAATGAAGAAGAATTGTATGAGAATGAAAGAAACATCTGCGCTGATTTTGTCTCGTGGGACACAAGGCAGCCGATGAACGCAGGGGCAAGCTATGCCACGCTGGAACGCTGCTCTAAAACTGGTCTTCGTCTATTGCCAATATTGCGCCTGGCAAATGCAAGCCGTAAGGTAAGGTCTAATGCTTTTTGAAGAACAGGGAAAAATCATGAAATGACAACATAGCCGCCGGTTTCCGCAAAGCGAGTAGAGCGTATAGTGCTCTTGAAAGAATCTAAGGTCCAAAAAACTCCATCGTAATATGCAAATCCAGGATTGTGACGTCGCTGGGATGTAAACAGGGAAATGTAATCTTCTAGGCTTCTAGGGTGTTCGCCGCGCTTTGGTCGATCCGATGGTTGTGCGGAGTGTGAGGTCATGAGTCGTGCAAGATGTGATGGTTTCGAGTCAAGCCACTAGGACGACTCCTGATATTTAACTGAAGAGGGCTGTGAAGGAGAATATGCAGATCTATCGTCTAGCCGTGGTTTCAATGAGTCGAATGGTTCACGGGTGTGAACAAAAGCCTCATGTTGAGTGTCAAGTCGGCTACCCGGTTATCGGCCATCCGATTATAGTTGTCGTCAACAGTAGTGACGGACCCAATATCTAGCCCTTTTTGGACCGAGTCAGAGGCGACATGGGTTCTAATCTGCTTCAACAGATGGAACACTTGCTGACATCGAACATCGGCTGGGGCCGCCCATTCTTCACGGCGGGAGCTTCGGAGGAATATCATAGCAAGGAAATAAAAATGAACACCGTCACGGCAAAACCCGACCCGCCGCGAAGTGGGGGGGTATTGAATAACCATATCCATGTCCCATGCTTTCTTCCAGAGCTCGAGTGCACTCACAGTAACACGGAGCGTTTGATTCGACTGTGGGTATTGACCGTTGATGCTGTCTGTAGGGGTGGCAGGTCCGCTAGTTCCGTTACTGACAGTGCCATCGGTCGATGCCCTTTCACTATGAGCATAGGGTGTATTTTGGCCGCTCGAAAAGAATGCGCTATAATTGGGGAGAGTGCTGAGTCCATGTGCCTGCCGTTGTATGCTGTAGATCTGTACATGGATGGCGTGAATGAGAATAAACTTCGAATAAACATTGGTCGTATTCTGGGGAAACTCTCCACCGCGATGAAGGAACTGAAGCGCTTCGGACATTCCCAACTGTTTTGGATGACGACTTCCGGTGGTATTATTGATTTGTGCATCTTCCCCTCGCAATCCGAGTGCACAAGCACATTCCTCCTCAGATCTGGCTTCCCAAGCTGCGTCGTCTGCAGGCAGTGGAAGCTTGATCTCGTAGATATCGAACTGAGGTTGAACGTTGAAAAAGATAACAAGAGAGGCATCTATGAGGAAGATCAAATACATGACTCTTGCTCGTTTTTCTTGCTCGACCCATGAGTTCCATGTCCATGAGTTGACGTCATTGCCATCCAGACTACCAGGCTTATGTAAGGAGCTATAGTTCGGTCGGCCACTGGGAATAGAATTGAGCAGATCGATGCGCCGTGCAATTTCAGCAAGTGTTCCGAATTCATCTCGCCCTTGTTGTCGTTGCTTTTGACTTCCATGCCAACAAAATAGGGAGTGGAGGTGGACCAAAGCTTGAATCTCTTCAATTTCGTGAGACGGCCAGGTATTTATGTCGACGACTTCGAGAGCATTCTGAGTGACGAGCTTGTACACTTGCGACGACCGGAGAACCGAAACCCTCGCGAGCTCCATCAGCCAGCGAACTTCTTTAACGCCTAACCGATCAGAATAGACAGCGCCAAGGCAGACCATGGAAAGAACAAGCCCGTCGTTCGCGGTAATAGGGTTGAACGATGGTAAATGGATCATTGGCCAATGAAGGTGATAGTTTTTGTACTTCCCCAGGAAGTGCTTAAGATTTTCCGCAGTCAAAAGCCCCTTTAAGGCCTCATGGCTATTGGCCTCATTCGAACCAGGCGCCAACATGGATGGATTGGGATAGCAAAAGGTCACCAACGCCTCCGCTTTGTTCTGCAGAGGATCAGACGGGCCGAGAACCCAGTTGTCAAAGATTGGAGTTGTGTCGACAAACCCGGAAGCGTTGGAGTAGAGCCCACTGAACATCGTGTCGGATGGAGTTTCATTGGAGGTCTAAAAAGTATTGACAGTCAGAACGCCGGGCGCTTTGGCGGGATGTGGACCACTCGCCATACTGGAATAGATGTCTTGTTGTTCTCCATTAGAGAAGCCGGCCCACCGTAGCGGATTGTCTTGCGTGTTGGACATACCATCCACATTGGGCAGTGTTGGACGTCCGTATGTTGCCGAGTTCGTGTCCTCGGATTTGATGTTGCTCTGTGGCATCTCAGTTTGGCTAGTGGCGTGACCATAGCCGTAATGGTTTGTACCGTTAGGCGCGGCCACAGAATTCTGATTTTGCTGGGTTGTATACGGGTTCATATCATGAGAAAGGTTGCTTGGTAGGCCATTCGATCCTCGAAAGTCATTGCTGTTGAAATTGACCCGATTGTTTGCGAACTCGAGAGCGGACAGACTTCTTCGATTCTCTTCAACCCCACTGCCAGGCCGGATGAGGCTATTAGACCGAGAGGTACGCGCGGACATGGATTGGTGGTTTGGCATGGTCCGTAGACCTTCACCATATAAAGAAGCGTCATTCGGCATTGAAGACATGGCGGACATGGAGGGCATTCCAACGAGTGCATTGCCGTACGAAGCATCTGTGTAAGGTATCGATGTAGCAATGTGGTTGAGATACGAGTTAGCCTCGACACCATTTGGTGGCCTGTTCTTCTGTAAATGTGACTGCGCATTTTGCAGGTGGCTGGCACCAGTGGGGTTTCCCCGTCTTATCGAACACTTTTGAAAGTGGCGCTTCAGAATATCACTACGAGAGAAGGTGTCTTTGCACAAATGGCACTGGTAAGGGCGTTCGCCCGTGTCTATAAAATCGTAAGTGGCTGGCCATTGCCAAGGGATTGGAAAGGCTTACGTCGGAGCAAATGGCGCTTCAAATGTTTCAAGTGCAAATATGTTTTGTTGCAATGAGGACATTCATACTTGCCATCGGCATTCTTATTGGGGTTAGTAGGGGCTTTTCCCACGGCTGGAGCTGGACGCCCGGGGTGCGTGGGCAGCACGCCACGGCGACCTTGTTGGCCCACGACATGCACCGGCTCAGGCTCTTGGTTTGACAGCATGGGAGGATGAGGGTAGAGTTGAGAATGAGGGGTCAGACCCATTCCCCCAACGCGAATGTCTTGCAGTCCGTTGGACATGGGGGTTGGGGCTAATTGGAGTATGTTTGCATGTGCTGTCGCGGTTGAGAGTAGCGGAGGCTGCGAGTACGACGAGCTCATTGGGAGGTATGACGATGGTGAAGGCTGAATGGGCCGCAGCGGGGGGTGTTGTGAGGTGATTGGCGGGATGGTGGCGTTCGTGTTTGGCGCAGAGGTTGCTGGCGTGTGAGGCGTGATGGGCGTCTGGGGATTGCTGTTGTGGCTGTACATGGAGGAGAATTGGCCGCCGTTGCCTTGGATGGGCGGCAGCGTGGGAAGGTGACTGAGAGGGTCATTGTACGTTGGCTGGCCTAGCGACTGATACTGGTTCCCGGCGGGCACCGGTAGTCCAGACTGGCGGTAGCGGTCGTCCATGATATTGTAATATCACAGAGGTGGGAGAGAGCGGCGCGACCGATGGGAGCTGTGGAGCCTGGAACCATTCGACGGAGGAGGGGCTCAGGTGGTGTGTGGGACAGGTCGCAAGCAGGTCGAGTAGGGCAGCACAAGTGTGGTTGTGATGGGGAAGGATGAGCCACGAAGACGCTTTGCGGAGCCGGGTGGGTCTGCGGTAGGATGGTCGTGGTACGCGACGGGCGACAGGCAATCGACGTGAGCCAGCTATGTCCGCTGCGAGGGACGATTGCAGCTACGCAGTTCCACTATTTGCACGGGTGGCGGCGGCGAGGGCGGCGATGACGATGGCGATGGCGAGAGGCGCTGGGAGAGGCCGCAGGCGAGTTGGAGGCGATGCAGAGATGGTGCGGGATAGCAAGAGGTCCTGCGGATGGAGGTTTGTCTGGCGCCGGCCGGCAATTTGACGCGGCGATCAGGCCCACCGACAGCGTCCGCCGATACAAGTGGAGCGAGGTGAGTTCGCACGAGGCAGCCAGGGACAGGCACAAAAGGCGCCAGTGCTTCGTCTGGTTTGGAGGCGCGGGCTTGGGGGGCAAGGGAGGGTCGCGGTGCAGGTGTGGTGTTGAGTGGGCGAGAAAAAAATTGGATTGGTCCGACGGTTCCAAGCTTGCGAGTACCACTTGAAGTGCACAAAATGCAATGCGGAACCTGCCTAGCGGCTCTGCGAGCGCGGCTCCCGCTCGACGACGACGCCCGCCCGCCCAGGTTTCAATTCACTCGCTCGCACGCGCTCCCGCAGGCCGACGTCCGTTTCACCACTTGCTATTGACACAAGAGGCCGGCTCTCGTCCTGTCAGGCCAGCGTGTCTGCCTCTCGCCGCCGCATCACCGGCACCAGCACCACGACGACGACGCAGCGATACGCCGCCTATCGCGACGCCGCGCTGCCAGGGTGCGCTGCCGAGCACGACGCCACATCCGACCACGCTGGCTGGGCGGGTTGTGCGTTTTGCAGGGTCTGCTTTTATTCCCGATCTTCTCCCGTCTCTGTGCGCTGTTTCAGCATCCGGCGGCTTCTCTCCGGCTTGTGTGCGGGTGCCGTCGGCCGCTGCCAGCGCTCACCAGCGCTCACCAGCGCGCCAGTGGCCGCCTCTCCCCTCCGCAATCAAACGCGCACGCTGCCTCGAGCCTGCCAGCGCGGCCAGGCAGTCCCGGCCACGGCGGGCGTGTGCGAGGGCTGCGGCACAACGCACCACCACCACCGCAGAGGAGGATGACGTGGGCCAGCCGCCCGTTGCAATCGGATCGCAGCCGGGTTCGCGGCATCCCTGCGGCCGACCTGCATCGAAATCTCGCGGTCCAAGCCTTTTTGCAAGCCTTCCTCGGCTGAGAATGCCTCGAATTGGCCGCCCTCGCAAATCGCGAAACGCTTGATTTCCAGAAACCCGCGTGGAAGCTGTCAAGTCGAAACAAACAGGCCTGCAGAGAGAACAGAATGAGGCTGCGCTTGTTATAGATGGCTCTTGTCCGCGACTTTGTTGAGAGTCAGTTTCAGTCATCCAGCTTAGCTTACGTATGCGCCGCTGCGGAGCGCCGGAAACGGCATACCGTGACCAACTGACTCTCTCAACAGAGCTTACAACACACTGACTGACCGGACACGGCGAGGCTGCACGGCCGCGCTCGACTGCGACCGCACAGGTGGACGGCGCCCAGCGGGCGTGGGCGTCCGAGGGCCTTTTCTGCTGAGCCTGCTGAGCCTGCTCCCAAGAACAGGAAGCAATGAGCTGCCCGTCCCTGACCGGGAATCCTGCACCAGCATGGTAGCATCATGTTAGAGGTGGTATCATGCAGGAAGTGGAAAATCTCTTCAATGCTGCCCAGTCCAAGAGGGCTGACGCTTGAGTAATCCGGAACCGCGAGCGGTTGGAAACGTGCTCAGGGCGACTCGAATGCGCTTTTGGGAATTCACAGTCGTGATGACGCCAGAGGCAAACCTCTCGCCTCTCAACGGAACTGCGCGCCCATCGACCCCTTTGATCGGATGCGAACTGCATTGCGCAGCTCCCGTTCCGGCAAGTAGTCGAAATAAGCTCACACGTGGGGCTCGCGCCATTGTGCCCTGATGTTCTGGGAAAGCCGGCATGGGGCCGCTCGCCGTCCCTTCCCACTTGGGCATCCACACGTCCCATCAGGAAAGTGCGCCTGAGGCAGCCACCACCGGAAGAATATTTTTCATTGTCACGCCGGTCGCGCGACTGCCTCGAGCCTCGAGCCTCGGGGTTAGCGTGGGG
>JAAZQE010000910.1:0-11523 GCA_013620735.1 Clavariopsis aquatica
CTCCCGCCCTCCTCGAGTTTCCTTTCTCCTACCTGTCGTTATTGTTCGCAGGCAGTGCTGCTACTGTTGCTGTGCCGCGCTGTGCTTCTCCGCAACCCGAGGGGAGCCGCTGCCGACGCCCCATCGTTGAGCCAGCACGATTGCGCGTCGTCGCCCAGTGAACCTGTCGACCTGCATCTCTTCCACCGGCCCTACGCTCATTAGCATCAAAACACCACCATTCTCAGGCGTGCATCAGCGAGCAGCTCCAGTGCACCGACCGCCGCCCAGCATTGCCCGGGTGATTGGATAGTCGCCGTCTCACTTCGGCCGCTCCTCGCCTCGACAAAACACTCATTCACCACCGACCACTCGCGACTACAGCACCCGACACTCGCTGCACACCCGCTACTTACTACTCTATTTTCGCTGCTGTCAGAACAGGATTAATACGGCATCCGCTGCTCCTAATGCTCATTGTTTGAGGTAGGCAATGCCCGACGACTGGCGTTTCAGCCGATCCTTGCACCCGCGCCCTTCAGATTGTTGACAGCCTCCAGGTTCTACATCGCGACCTAATTACTCCCCCAAGATGTCCGGACATCCACAGGGACAGCAGTACGACAACGGCTACGCTCACCAGCAAGGCCAGGACTCGTACTATCAAGACGATCAGTACAGTCAGTACCACGACGAGCAACATCGTGGTGCGCCTGGCTACCAAGACCAGGCAGGTGATGCTTACTACGATGAATCGTATGTCACTCCAAATCCACGGCTGAACTACTTTGATTGACTTGTGCGCAGTGCCTATTATGACGGTCAGCAGGGTCATGGCCAGGGCCAGGGCCAGTATCAACAAGACGGCTACTATGATGATCGTGGCCAACAGGGATACCAGCAAGACGAGTATTACAACGATCAATATTATGACCAAGGCGGTGCACAGGCTGGTTACGACCAGAATGGGTACGGGTACGTTCTTACGACAAGATTTCCTGTTACCATGACTAACTTGCTCGTAGCGGAAAGCCCAGGCGTCCCCATGATTCTGAAGAGGATTCTGAGACCTTTAGCGATTTTACCATGAGATCCGACATGGCTCGCGCCACTGACATGGACTACTATGGTCGTGGTGACGAGAGGTACAACAGCTACAACGGCGAGGGAAACCGTGGCTACCGGCCCCCGTCTTCACAAGTCTCATACGGTGGCAACCGTTCGTCTGGAGCTTCCACACCCATCTACGGCATGGACTACACAAATGCCCTTCCTGCTGGTCAACGCTCACGCGAGCCATACCCGGCGTGGACCTCTGATGCCCAAATTCCCTGCACGAAGGAAGAAATTGAGGACACATTCTTGGAGCTCACAGCAAAGTTTGGATTCCAACGTGACAGCATGCGCAACATGTATGACCATTTCATGACGCTTCTCGATTCTCGCGCCTCGAGAATGTCACCCAACCAAGCTCTCTTATCCCTGCATGCGGATTACATTGGTGGCGAGAACGCCAACTACCGCCGATGGTACTTTGCCGCCCACCTTGATCTGGACGATGCCGTAGGATTCGCCAACATGAAGCTCGGCAAAGCCAACCGAAGAACACGCAAAGCTCGCCGAGCTGCGAAGAAGAAGGCTGGTGAGAACCCTGGTAACGAACAGGAGACTCTCGAAGCATTCGAGGGCGACAACAGCTTGGAAGCGGCAGAATATCGTTGGAAGACCCGCATGAACCGCATGTCACAAATGGACCGTGTCCGTCAGATTGCCCTTTATTTGTTGTGCTGGGGCGAGGCGAACCAGGTCCGGTTTGTACCCGAGTGCCTCTGCTTCATTTTCAAGTGCGCAGACGACTACCTGAACTCGCCGGCTGGACAAGCAAACACAGAAACAGTGGAGGAGTTCACCTATTTGAACAACGTGATTACACCACTCTACCAGTTCTGCAGAGACCAGGGTTATGAGATCCAGGATGGCAAATACGTCCGTCGCGAGCGCGACCATGCTGCTATCATTGGGTATGATGACATCAATCAACTTTTCTGGTACCCAGAAGGTATCGAGCGTATCGTAATGGATGACAAATCCCGAATTGTCGATTTACCTCCTGCTGAGCGATATGCGAAACTGAAGGATGTTGTCTGGAAAAAGGTGTTCTTCAAGACTTACTACGAACGACGGTCATGGGGTCACATGCTCGTCAACTTCAACAGAATCTGGGTCATTCACGTCTCCGCTTTCTGGTTCTACACCGCATACAACTCTCGTCCCATATACACTACCAACTACCAACAGCAGCTTGACAATCAACCCGAGAAAGCCGCTACTCTCTCTGCTGTTGCCTTGGGAGGTACTGTCGCTTCACTTATCCAGATCTTCGCCACACTCATGGAATGGGCATATGTTCCACGTAGATGGGCCGGAGCTCAACATTTGACCAAACGCCTGCTCTTCCTTCTCGCCGTCTTCGCTGTCAATGTTGGTCCAAGTGTCTACATTTTCTTCATCAAACGGACTGGCAAGATCGCTATAATCCTCGGCGTTGTTCAATTTATTGTCGCCTTGGTCACTTATGTGTTCTTTTCCGTCATGCCTTTGGGTGGATTATTCGGCAGTTACCTCACGCGCAACTCCCGCCAATACGTTGCCAGTCAAACCTTTACTGCAAGCTACCCTCGTCTGAAGGGTAACGATATGTGGATGTCTTATGGATTGTGGGTGATGGTCTTTGCCGCTAAGTTGGCCGAGTCCTACTTCTTCTTGGCTCTGTCTTTCAAGGACCCCATTCGAATCCTTTCCCATATGAAGAACCCGGACTGCCTTGGCGACTCGATCCTCAAAAACTATCTCTGCCAGTATCAACCCAAGATTCTCCTTGGCCTCATGTTTTTCACTGATCTGATTCTCTTCTTCCTGGACACCTACTTGTGGTACATCATCCTCAACATGTTGTTCTCGGTATCCCGGTCCTTTTATCTCGGTGTCTCCATCTGGACTCCCTGGAGAAACATCTTCTCCCGACTACCCAAGCGTATTTATTCCAAGGTCCTTGCTACCACCGACATGGAAATTAAGTATAAGCCTAAAGTTCTCATTTCTCAGATCTGGAATGCTGTGGTTATTTCCATGTACCGAGAACATCTGCTTGCCATTGATCATGTTCAGAAGCTCCTCTATCATCAAGTGCCATCCGAACAAGAAGGCAAGCGCACACTTCGGGCACCTACTTTCTTTGTTTCCCAGGAAGATCACTCGTTCAAGACCGAATTTTTCCCAGCACAGAGCGAAGCCGAGCGCCGAATTTCATTCTTTGCGCAGTCTCTCTCGACACCTATTCCGGAGCCTTTACCCGTCGACAACATGCCTACCTTCACCGTCTTGATCCCTCACTACAGTGAAAAGATTCTGTTGTCCCTCCGCGAGATCATTCGCGAGGACGAACCATATTCCCGCGTCACCCTGCTTGAATATCTGAAGCAACTTCATCCCCACGAGTGGGATTGCTTTGTCAAGGACACCAAGATTCTTGCAGACGAAACCTCTCAGTTCAACGGCGACTATGAAAAGACCGAAAAGGACACTGCGAAAAGCAAAATCGACGATCTTCCTTTTTACTGTATCGGTTTCAAATCTGCTGCTCCGGAATATACCCTCCGTACCCGAATCTGGGCCTCCCTACGATCTCAGACGTTGTACCGCACCATCTCGGGTTTCATGAATTACAGCCGTGCAATCAAGCTTCTCTATCGCGTTGAGAATCCCGAAGTTGTTCAAATGTTTGGCGGTAACTCTGACAAACTTGAGCGCGAACTAGAGCGCATGGCCAGACGAAAGTACAAGATTTGCGTTTCTATGCAACGTTATGCCAAGTTCTCTAAAGAAGAGCGCGAAAATACTGAGTTCCTCCTACGTGCCTACCCTGATTTGCAAATTGCTTATCTCGACGAAGAACCCCCGGTTAATGAAGGCGATGAGCCTCGTATCTACTCCGCTCTTATTGATGGTCATTCTGAAATCATGGACAATGGAATGCGTCGCCCGAAGTTCCGAATTCAGCTCTCTGGAAATCCCATTCTCGGTGACGGCAAATCAGACAACCAGAACCACGCCATCATCTTCTACCGCGGTGAATACATTCAGCTCATTGATGCCAACCAAGACAATTACTTGGAAGAATGCCTCAAGATCCGAAGCGTTTTGGCCGAATTCGAGGAGATGACCACGGATAACGTTTCACCCTATACTCCTGGTATCCCCAACCCGAACTTCAACCCTGTCGCAATTCTTGGTGCTCGTGAATACATTTTCTCCGAGAATATTGGTATCCTGGGTGACGTCGCAGCTGGAAAGGAACAAACATTCGGTACCATGTTCGCTCGTACTTTGGCTCAGATTGGCGGCAAACTTCATTATGGCCATCCCGATTTCCTGAACGGTATCTTCATGACTACTCGCGGTGGTGTCTCCAAAGCGCAGAAGGGTCTTCATCTTAACGAGGATATTTACGCTGGTATGACAGCTCTCCTTCGCGGTGGTAGGATTAAGCATTGCGAATACTACCAATGTGGTAAGGGTCGTGATCTTGGTTTCGGCTCTATTCTCAACTTCACCACCAAGATTGGTACTGGTATGGGAGAACAGATGCTGTCTCGCGAGTATTACTATCTCGGCACTCAGCTTCCTTTGGATCGTTTCCTGTCCTTCTTCTACGCCCATCCCGGTTTCCACATCAACAATTTGTTCATCATGTTGTCCGTCCAATGCTTTATGTTCGTTCTTTTGAACTTGGGAGCTTTGAAGCACGAATCTATCATATGCCGCTACGACAAGGACATTCCAATCACGGATCCGCTGTGGCCAAACGGCTGTGCCAACCTGGTTCCTGTCTTCGACTGGGTCACGCGCTGCATTGTTTCCATTTTCATCGTCTTCTTCATTTCTTTTGTGCCGCTCGTGGTGCAAGAATTGACTGAGCGTGGATTCTGGCGTGCCGCCACTCGTTTGGCGAAGCATTTCTCTTCTGCATCACCATTTTTCGAGGTGTTCGTTTGCCAGATCTACTCCAATGCTCTACACACCGACTTGTCGTTTGGCGGCGCTCGTTACATTGGTACCGGACGTGGCTTTGCCACTGCCCGTATTCCTTTCGGTATCCTGTACTCTCGATTTGCTGGTCCCTCAATCTACATCGGCGCTCGATCATTGATGATGTTACTCTTCGCCACGATGACTGTCTGGGGTCCATGGCTTGTGTACTTCTGGCTTTCCCTGTTAGCCCTTTGTGTTTGCCCTTTCCTCTTCAACCCGCATCAATTCTCCTGGGACGACTTCTTCATCGATTACCGAGAATACTTGCGCTGGCTTTCACGAGGAAATACGCGTTCCCACAGTGCATCCTGGATTGGTTACTGCCGTCTCTCTAGAACACGACTTACTGGTTACAAACGCAAGGCACTCGGAGACCCATCCTCCAAACTGTCTGGCGACATCCCACGTGCCAGCTTTGGTAACATTTTCCTCAGCGAAATTGTTGGGCCCCTTTTCTTGGTTGCCATCACCCTTACTCCTTATTTGTTTATCAACGCTCAAACCGGTGTTCCCAAGGCAACACAAACCAACACTGATGCGACGATTAAGGCTTCTGGCTCCTTGATTCGGGTCGGACTTGTTGCTTTTGGTCCCATTGCTGTGAACGCCGGTGTTCTCGCTGGATTTTTCGCCATGGCATGTTGCATGGGTCCCCTTCTCGGCATGTGTTGCAAAAAGTTTGGTGCCGTTTTGGCCGCCATTGCTCATGCAATTGCCGTCATCATGCTCCTTGCCTTCTTTGAAGTTATGTTCTTTTTGGAAGGATTTAGCTTCGTCAAGGCTTTGTCGGGTATGATCGCTGTAGTCGCCATCCAGCGATTTTTCTTCAAGCTCATCATTTCCCTTGTCCTCACCAGAGAATTCAAAGCCGACACCTCAAACATTGCCTGGTGGACTGGAAAATGGTACACCATGGGTTGGCACACCATTACTCAGCCAGGCCGTGAATTTCTCTGCAAAATCACGGAACTGGGCATGTTTGCTGCCGATTTCCTTCTTGGCCACTTCATCCTCTTCGTCATGCTCCCGGTCATCATCCTCCCCTATGCCGACAAGTTCCACTCGGTTATGCTCTTCTGGCTTCGTCCCAGGTATGTTCACATTGCTGCATTGTCTCTTCCTTTGCTAATCATCCATAGCCGTCAAATTCGACCTCCAATCTACTCCCTCAAGCAAACGAAGTTGCGAAAGCGCAGGGTCATCCGCTATGCCATTCTCTACTTCGTTATCCTCGTCGCCTTCGTTGCCTTGATTGCTGGTCCTGTCGTCGCAGGCAAATATCTCAAGCTCAGCTTCAAGCCTCCAATGGATCTTTTACAACCCACTGGTCTGAACAACAACGACACTGGAACGACAATTACTGGAAAATGTGTCAACGATCTTTGCCCCGCTGGTCCTGGTGGAGATGCTGCCGCCACAGCGACCGACTCCAATGCTCGTTTGGCTCGTTTTATGGCATTTTAAAGTAACGATTGAGAGACACAAAATGATTTGCTCTGGCGTATGCATTGTACAACATGGGAGCATGAGCGTGGAGACCGCGGTCCCATAATGATTGTCGTATTCTGGTCGTTGACTTATGCATGCCTTTTGGTTTTTTTTTTGGTGTTGGGTGGGATAGATGCACTACGGTTTCCTTTACTTGTCTTAGCCGCCTACAGAGCGGGATGCACATATACTATAGTGTGGATTCGAATTGGTGATATGTTAGATAGCGAAAGCATTACCATATTCTGATCTATCTTGATTTATTGAGCCTCCTATTTAACCATGCTTGCTTCTGCATCTTGGATGGAACATAGTGATGTAGGGTAAATGGTGGGTATTTTCCATGAGCTATGTATGGAATATAGGGATGCCATCTGCTAGTTTTCATGACCCCCTAGCTGGGCTCTGTAAGATTGTGGGGCACGTGCTGCAACGCGTAAATAATAAGTTCCCGTGCCAGAGGCCCTCACCCGCCAACCTCCGCAGCACCTCCGTCTTGTAATAACTCCGCAACTGCCGTACTCAGTCCTCTTTCCTCACCCACGTACAATATCAAATGGATCTCAATTCCGCGCAAGGCACGATGGTGCGCCTCTTCAATGACGCTAACTCCCATTTCCATAAAATGCCGGGCTCCGCCATTATCCTGCGATACATAAAGTCAAGCTATCAGGACGACCCTGTGCGTTCTGCGATCGAGCTCTTTTTGTTCTTGTTTGCTGTGCGGTATTTGTTGGCTCCGACATACTCGACGCAAAAGAAGGTCGCCTTGTCTGAGGAGGTGAGGCATTTGCATCTTCAGCTTCTTGTTGCGATCATTGTGCTAAAGGGGTGAATAGGAGATCGACGAACTGGTGGACGACTGGACGCCCGAACCCCTGGTTGCTGCACAAACACCCTTTGAAGAGTTAGAGAATGAGAAGAGACCCGTCATTGTTGGGTAGGGAACCCACCACAGTGTTTGCACGCTCATGCTGACTGGTTTGCAGACCTACAGGACCCAAGTCAAAACTCTCCAATGGGCGCACCGTCACAAACCTCGCATCGTACAACTTTTACAACTTCGTCGCAAATGAGACCTTGAAGGAGAAGGCTATACAGACTCTGCGTACATATGGTGTGGGTCCGTGTGGACCACCTGGGTTCTACGGTACCCAAGATGTGCACATCAAGACTGAGGCCGATGTGGCGGCTGCTCTTGGAACCCCTGCCTGCATCATCTACGCGCAATCTTTCTCAACCATCTCTAGTGTTATTCCTTCTTTCTCTAAGCGAGGAGACATCATCGTGGCCGACAAAGCTGTGAACTACTCGGTTCGCAAGGGCATTCAGATTTCACGAAGCACGGTACGATGGTATGAGCACAATGATATGGAGGATCTGGAGCGTGTGCTCCAGAAGGTTGTAAAGGAACAAGCCAAGAAGCCTCTGACTAGGCGCTTCATTATCACAGAAGGTCTATTCGAGAACATTGGTGATGTAGTGGATCTTCCTAAACTTGTAAGTGTTCATTCCATCTACTAATACCCTGATTGATGTCTAATACTGATAGGTTGAACTCAAACTGCGCTACAAATTCCGCCTCATTCTGGATGAGACATGGTCATATGGTGTGCTCGGCAGAACTGGCCGCGGTGTTACTGAAGCACAGAATGTTGACGGCACCGAGGTCGATATGATCATTGGTAGTCTTTCCGGGCCACTCTGTGCTGCCGGAGGATTCTGTGCCGGAAATGAAGAGGTCGTGGAACATCAGCGCATTTCTTCGGCTTCGTATACATATTCGGCTGCTCTCCCTGCACTGCTGTCCACTACGGCAAGCGAGACAATAGCCATGCTGCAAGAACAACCTGAAATCATGGCAACACTTAGGGAGAACATCAGGTCAATGCGAGCGCAGCTAGATCCCCGAAGCGATTGGGTCAAGTGCACGAGTATGGTGGATAACCCGATTATGCTGTTGATCTTGAAGCCGGAAGTTGTTGCTGCCAAAAACTTGACCCTTCAAGAGCAACATCAGCTTTTACAGGATGTTGTCGATGAGGTAAGCCGGCATAGTTCATCTGGTATAAAACCTTGGCTAACGAAGAGCAGTGCCTTGCCAATGGCGTTTTGATCACAAGATTGAAGAGCATGCCCACTGCCCTTGGTGTACACCCTCGGGATCAAGGCTGGCAGCCTACTCCTGCTCTGAAAGTATGTGTCACAACGGGCCTCACGAAGAAGGAGACAGAGAAAGCCGGTATAATAATAAGGCACGCTATTACGAAGATTGTCTCTCGACGGAAGTAATTGTGACCCTTGAGCCTTCCTGTATTTCTTATGTAGCGGCAAAGCATATGTGGCGTTCTGGTCCTGCTGATGTGGGGAGGGGATGGGAGGGGAGGGGAACTCTGGTCCTTGGACGACTCATTTTCTCTCGATTCATAGTCCCTTATAGTATAGAACTACCTAATAGCTAATTCTGGTAGATGGAAAAACTTCATCCTTCCCTCATCCGCTCCTTGTCTCGACGGTGTAAGAAACTGTATCTTTCTGGAATTTTTGAAATTTAAATAACCAAGACATTTACTTGTTCAGAATCGAAAGAGAAGGGCATTTCGACAGAGTTTCTTCATCCAAATATTTGTATTTGTCGACGGAGACGAAGCCGTTTCTGTCCATCCCAGCCTCTCCCCTGCCATCCCAATTGCGGCGCTTCGGAAGCGCAACAACAAACACGCCATCACCCCACGATAGCCGCAGCCCGACTCAAGTCGCACCCTCACCCTCGCTCTCTTCCAGCCTTGACTTGCTTTTCGCCGATTCATCAGCCGTCGTCACGTTTCCCTTTCCACAACGTCCAAGGCTCCACGATATCTCCTGCGACGCCTCACCTTACTCGCTTGCGCTACCATCCGCTACGACTACGACGTCTCATCGATCGCGAATTACGTAGATTATAGCTTGTCAGAAACTCGGGAATTATTGAAGGAATAGCAATTGCATAAACGACAGAGCTCTCACGACGCGCCTTTTCAACACAGCTCCTCAAAGAAGGACAACAGTGGCCAAATCACAATAGCGCGACAAGAAACGATAGGACACTCGCATACAACCCGCGTATACGGATGCGCAACAAGACGCTACGAATTGCACGATCGTAAGCGCACAGCTCGAGGCCCTCCCCTCCCCTCAACGCGGACATCGTGATATCCTAGACTCAAAGATGGCACGAACGATTGTGGGCTCCGCCGTAGTGGTGCGACAGAAATACTACTGGCCGGATGCGCAACTAAACGTATGGACTATCATTATGCTGGTGGCTGCGGGCACGATACTGGGCGTGTTTGCGGAATTTATGGTGATTCAAAGTCAGATGGGGCTGCCTTCGCCATGGTAAGTCTGCCGCCCCTCTCGCAATTGCAACCCTCAATGCGGAATTTGTGCAAGAAGAGCAGGTTCTAATATGTGTAACCCCTGTAGGATCCTTCCCTATGGTGTCACCGTCGGCACACTCACCGTCATATTCATCCTCATCGAGCTCGTCCTGATCGCGCAACGGCGACTTCTCCCCAGCATTGTCCTACTGTTCTCCTTCATGCTGCTCGTGCTATTCCTAGCGGGCGCCATCGGAACCGGCATCCAGCTTTTCGCCGGGAACAACATCAATAACCAGTGCAATACTTTCGTCTTCAATATGCGGCAACATGGGAAGAACGTGTATACGCTGGCGTGGCTGCAACAACAGAATATCTGTAAGTTTGAATTTTGCGTAGGGATGACCAGAATAGAGACTAATGTTTGAAACAGGTCAGTGCTGGCAAGCTGTGTTCGCGTTCTGGATCATTGGCTCGGTATTTTTGGTCTGGATGATGATCATGGCCAGCCAGGTCAATGCCAATCAGTACGAGTAGGCCAGTTCATTCTTCGCCTTTTTCAACTGGTCTGCTTCGTGGCTAGTTACAGTTTTTCATTTCTTTTCCTTCTAGGGAGAGGGTTAATGACGGGGGGTATTTTTTTTATGGTCATGGCATGGGCGACGACGACAATGAATCAAGCAACGGCGTTGGGGGCATAGGTGTTTTTCGACGCTTGATCAACAAAGCGGAACAGGCTGGATTTCGCGGGTCCAGTTCGAGATATGGGGAAGCATGGCTTGTGAAAAGAAGGGACGGGAAGGGTTGGACGAGAGGTTTACCCACACGAATCTTGAAGGGAGAGAAGGCATTTGTAAAGGTGTAAGAAACACTTTTGCGTATGGGATGGAGACGAGGGAAATGTGTGACCACGCTCACATATCCGTCTTTCTACTACTCTTACTTCCTTCAGTGTATGCATCTACATATACTTGCATAACGTTATATATCCATCACACGAATAAATCTCATCAACAACAACAACACATGCCCATCTAGATTCCGCCCAAAGGCAAAGGGTCGTGTCGTACCATCTCCCATCAGACACAGAACATATGGTATTGAACAAACAGCCGGACTTCCCACACACACAACCTGCCATCAACATGTCCCAATATCTAGCATTCTTGAACTCCCCCTCCCCCAGACTGGCTCTCGGGACGGCGAACAGAACCGGATTGAGGCCGCGCAATCTCCGGTATCAAAGGCCTCGTACGCTCGCGGGATAGGTTCGTCTGCTTGCTTACGCAACCCGTTCTGCCAGCGACGACGACGCCAACGACGACGACGACGACGATGCTCTGTCACATTGCTTGTCAAACCGCGTTGATGCTGGTTGTTTTGTTTGTGTCTCGGGTGTTGGGCATTATTCTAGCAGCAGTGACGGCCCCTTGCATCGTGACATTGTACTGGTATTTCAGTGGAAATCTGTCTCTGACAGATGAGAAGCTCTACCATTGGCTACGAGGCGGTACAAATTGCATCATCATTCGTCCTTGATAGTTTGTATCCGTCACCATGGAGGCTGAGAGTTATCCCCCCTTCCCCAACCAAAAAAAAAAAAAAA
>JAAZQE010000911.1:0-11507 GCA_013620735.1 Clavariopsis aquatica
GGGAGGGGGGAGGTTGGGAATTGGTAGGGTCTTCTTGTTCATGGCTGGGGCTGTGTTCTGAGTGGCTAGCTGTGTTGTCGTGTTTGTCGAGGGCTTGGCTTTCGTTGTCTTGGACGTCGCAATCGGTCTCACGGTATGGCGCGTGGTCGTAATCGGGGGAGCGCATCGGCGTGGGTTGTACTTGGGCACGGCGCGATGGATTCTTTTCACGGGCTCGATGTTTGTGTATTTGACCACGTTCGTTTTGGTGTGGGCTAGTGGGTTGTTCCTCTTGATTTTGCTGGGTCTGTTGTGGGTGTGTTCCTCGTTGTCGCGTACCTTTTTTATATCCTGCGGTGGCTGCTTGGAGCGATGTAACGGATTTGGCGCTACTGCCTTCCACTTGAGCATCTGGGGCGAGATTGTTGGTTCTTCTCTCGGTAGTACGACCAAGAGCGAGATTGTCAGGCTGTGGTTCCGGCCCATGGCTCCCTGTGGGGTCTGCTTCTGGCATGTGCTGGGGGGCTGTGATAACTAGTGGCACGGTTGAGAGACTGCTATTCAATCTTCTTCGTTGGTAGGATGTGGATTGCGTTTGCTTCTGTAGAGTTTCATTGGCATCCTGAGGGATGATTTCCGTCCGAGGCAGCTTTTGCGGTTTTTTATGCGCTCTCCTGGGACGTTGGGTGACTTGGTTGATGGATTCGGATTCGCTGCGGGAGTCTTCGGCTTGCTGGTCGTGAGGGCGCTTTCGTGGGTTCGATGCCATTGGGAGCTGGTCTTGTGGCAGAGTAGCACTTCCACCTTCAGTAGCTGCATTTGGCACCTCTTTTTCTCCCTTCGCTTGGGGTTTCTTTGCAGCTTCTTTTGGGACCGCCTTGCCTTTGCCTTTGCCTTTGGCTTCTTCCTTCTTCTGTTCGAATTCCAGATCCCAGTAGTAGTCAAACACAGCCCGCACATCGTCCTGCGTCAGCCACTTTGTCACTCCGCCTTTTATCCTGACACGGTGTTCGCTAGCTTCTTCCAGCTTCTCGGTGACTTGTTGCTTCATCCCCGGCAGGTATTCAGCTAGTTCTGCCAGGAGCTTGAGTAGGTTGACGTTCCATTGGGCGGGATTGGAGCTTTTCTGGGGCTGGAGGTGCGGCGGGAGGATGTCGGCTGTGTTGGTAAAGTCCCAGGACTCGAGAATAGCGTGGATGAAAGGGTCTCGTGGATCTTCGGTGGGCGGCTTTGGGGTGGCGGCTTTGGTGTTGTCTATGGCGGTATCTTTGCTTTTCGATTTACTTGTTGGAGGCGGCATGGTGGGAGGGGCGTAGGAGGGGATTGATTAGGCGTGGGTTGGCGGATAGGTGGGTGTGCTATACATAGCATGTAAAGAATTTGAATATCCCCGAGGAGGCGATTGTACGTGTGCCTTCCGTTGTCATCAGCGAAGGCGGTCAAGACGGTGTTTGTTGCTTGTGGAACCGCCCAAGGAGAAACTTGTCGTGTCACCAACACTGAGACGAAGACTGGGACCAAGGAAAATTCAAAGTCTATTTCTCCTGTAGATGGGAGCTGGGGAACAGATTAACAAGGCAAAATTGTATAGCCAGGCAGGGATATCCATTTATACATAAGAAGAGGGCCATGTTTGCTGTGCAGAGTGAGGGCAAATTGTTTTTGTCTTGTTTTTTTTTTTTTCAAACGCAAGCATTTGACAATCAACGATACGACTATACCGCCGCTTGCACGTTTTTTGGGAGTTGCAGTGAAGGACGTAATTCCAATTGAGGTCGCTGCCTTGGCATCCATAGATGGGTCGACGGTGGTACGTCACAGTGGCAGAGAAAACTGACTAACTGCATTGACGAGGATTGGTATTGCGCTCCTATAGTCATCTTCAGTACGTTACTATACTAGTAAATCACAAAGCCCCTCTTGTACATCAGTGCTGCCTAATTACGAGAGTTAGCACCGTTTCTTGTCCCGATATTATAGAAAATGTGCTGTGTAACAAACTCGTTGCATATATTACAGCAACTACTCCAGCACAAAAAGCTCCCCATTTCCGACAGCGGTCAAATTGGGCCTGCTCTCTCCTGTCTCCTCCCCCACTAAAGCGCTTTCCAACGACCTGGGTACATCATTTACGAATCCAACCCACATGACGAGACCCCAGTAGTCCATAACTCCATCATGTGTCGGAATCCAATACTTTGGCTTCGCAAGTCTCTCGAGGGCCAGCCCACCCATGACGCCCAGCGTGGTACGGAAGCCGAAAGCGAATGAGTCGTGTAGGGCAGAGAGCATTGCAGTAACGCGGACTGGTGGCTCAGACTTGGTCAAAAGGGCCTGTGTGGAGGCTTCGGTGCTGTGGATGCCGTGCGGTGTGAACATGAGGGCTTCATGGTTTGTTTCGCTATGCGCTTCTGGCCCCTGGTGGCTTGTTGAAGTAGACTCATGCGACCATACAATGACAGTAGCAAAGTTGAGCACACTGTGTCCAGTGAGACGAAACACATTTAACCAAGTTGGTAGAGACCCGTGTGGATGCAGCGCTGTCCAATTGGGATTTTTGGGATCCAGATCGTGCGTTTGCGTGACCGTGGCAAAGTGTTTCCATGGGGAGATAACAGACGCGGCCTCCTTTACGGCGAAGAGAGGAATATCAGGGTTGAAGGTTCGTAGCGTTTCTTCATGCATGTGATCGTGGTAAGAACAGTTGACGAAGATGGCATCTATCCCATGCTTATTATTATTATTATTATTAGTATTGGTATTAGTATTAGTATCGTTCTTCTTCTTTTGCTGTTGCTGTTGCGACGCCGAGGAAACGTTAGGATGAGCCTCCAACGCTACTGCTTCAATCTCTGCAACCAGGGCCTCCACATGGTCTACGCTCTTTGCCCACGGGTCCTCTTTCAATTTCACCCAGATCATCAGGCTTGATATTGTGCATGCCGGGCCGGTTAGCCACGGATCGGATACGATGTGATAATAGGATTTTCCCGTGGCGGTGCGCTCGGATGCAGGGCGAGGAAATGAAATCAACCATGAGTTGTCGCCGTTGAGGGAGGTAAGAATTGGGCGGAGCACTGTCGAGCGTGCAAAGTAAGCCCGGAGCACGTCGGTGCGTGTGGAAGAGGTAGTGGACATGTGGATGGCGTCGGATTTCAGACAAGCGACTACCGGACAATGTTGTGTTTGTGGTCTGTAATTATTGGTAGGATGAATGCAAGTTTGCCAGATGATGGAGAGGACTGGGAGGGATCGCCACGCGGGGCATACATATGGTGCGCGGGGGCTATAATTTAAAAGGCCTGTGCTGCGAACTGTGCCACATGCCAATCCTCTGGAGATTGTTAGGTATTAGGGCTGACAAGGCTGACATCATGTCTCTTTTGCGGAGGGGGGGCGGATTCCAGGCCTCACATAAGTACCGGTAATGGATAATGGATACGTGGACGCCAATGTTTCGAGGGGTAATATGGCAGCTGTGTTTTCGTTAATAATCACAGACAAGGAGCCTGTGTAGGACTACCAGTAGCCCCAGCACACGCCGAAGGAGAGCAAGAGGCCACAGTTCGGGATTCTGTCGGGATTCTGCATTGGCCATGTGTCCACAGGGCCCGCGTTTCCCAAAGCGGTTACGGCGGCGCGCAGGGTGAATGTCAGGCCGGGAAGAGCCGCACGTGTGCTCCACCGACACCCCGCACTTGGCCCGTTCCGGCGTTAGCGCGCGCCGGGTGGCCAAGCGGCCGGAAACGCCACTTATGGCGCAGGCCAAACCGCCAAGGCGACCCCGTGGAGGGCCGTGCGCTGCCCTCCCACCGTTCAACAACATGGGACCGCCCGCGTCGTGCAAATTTCCTTTTCCACTCTCTCGCCTGTTCTCCGTCGCCAGATACTACTGCAACCCATCGTTTTCGCCATGCGGCCCAAAGCTCAGCGCTCCCGTGCATGCAACCAGTGCCGAGAGCGGCGGGTCAAGGTACGAGCTCCCTCCACGCCTCGGTCCCCAGGTCCCTTGGTCCCTTGGTCCCTTGGTCTCTTATTAGTCGGCTGGCCGCCGTTGACAGCCATGCTCTAGTGCGACGAGACGCCCGACATTTGCCAGCAATGCGCGCGGCTAGGCCTCAATTGCTCGGGGCCTCTGCAGGGCTCCATAATCATTAATATGACCGAGAGGGTTGCCAAACCTCGCCAGCGCAAGAAGAGAGAAGCCAGATCCGCCGTCGTGATTCGCGAGGATGCCGTCCAGGAACCCCCCGCCCCACCCGAGAGGCCCGTGGTCTGCAAGCACGAGCGAATCGAGAGCGCCCTTCCACTGCAGCCGCTACAGGTCGTCGACTACCCAAGGCAAAAACCAATACCCGCCGACGTGCCCCAGCGGCAGTGGGAGAATGCAGCTGCGGCAATCCAATGGCAGTTCAAGCTGCCCGCCATCCACCAGCCGTCCCAGGCACACAACCTCGACCTTGCCTTTATATCCCATTTCGTCGAGCTCAACAAAGGCCAGCGGCCATACAGCCCCGAAATACCATGGATCACGCATCTGCCCACTCTGCACACAAAGTCCGCCACGCCCGCCTTGAGGCTGTCGATCCGCGCCGCCGCAATGGCGTTTTACGCAAACGTGCACCGCGACCCGGCCATCATGGTCGATTCCTACCGATGGTACACCATGAGCCTGAACAGCCAACGGTTAGCCCTGTCCAAGATGCACAGTAAATCAATACCAAGCGACGACGAGGTCCTAGTCCCCATCGTGCTGGGCCTGTATGAAGTCTATGCCGGCACCACTCCAACCAACGTATTCCAGCACCTCACCGCCGCGACCAAGATTATAGAAATGAGAGGACCCCACAACTGCAGCTCGGGAGTGACGTTTCCACTCTTCAAGGCAATGCGAGTGTCCGATGTAAGCATCTGAACGTCAAAGCTGGTGAACCAAAAGCTGACTTTCGATAAGGCGCATCGAGCAATGATTTTCAACCAACCCTCCATCTTCTCCACGCCACAATGGATGACCATCCCCTTCATAATACAGCCCCGAAACGCACATCAATACCTCGCTGACATCCTCCTCGCCATCCCCGCCTGCATAGCCCTCTGTGGCATGGGCGGCAGCATGAGCAGCTTCTTCGCTCGTCCAATCCCCCACTGCACTGACCTCGGCCCTGTTCGAAAACGAACGGCCGAACTCCTCAATGACTTGGCCCACTGGGCTGACAACCATCCTCACCTGACTTGTGTGACCCCTGGCCCTCTTGTCGTCACCTTTGACATGGCTAGGCAAGTAAGCGGAGCAATCTTGACGAGCTCTGGGTCTCCTGTGCCCACAGTTGTATTGCCTGATACATTCGTTGCCTTGACAGCAGCGACATACGAAGCCATCCGCCTCATCCTCACCCTCCTCCACCACAAAATATCCCCCCAACCATCCAAATTTGCCTCGCCTCAGGCTGGTCCAGACACACCTCCCTATTCTCCAGTCATTGACCACAGATCAATAGCGGCCGCATCCGCGCGCTCAATATTAGACATTGCAGCGTTCCTAGAATCGACACATCCCGTGGGCTTTGATTTCATGAGGAGTGTATTTCCGTTAGTAGTTGTCGTCCTTCTGGGACCAAGAGATGAGGAGAAGAATCGAGCCATAGAGATGATGGAGCGATGGGGAGAAAGTAGAGGAGTTGGGGGACTTTGCGGGGCTTGGATTAATGCGTAGAAACTAATATATTGAAAATAAAAAATAAATATAACAATATAACAAAAACACACACACACACATGGAATTCCATACAGATTCCATTCTCCATTTCCCCTTGTCAAACTTTTGATCCTATGTCTTGTCTCCCTCCCCACACATGCCTCTTCAAATTTCCTTTGCAGTGCAGCAAACACGCATGTACGATTAAGGTTCGCCTAAAACCTGCAATGCTGCCCGTGCTCCATCTAGCTCCCGAACGGACGGACCAGGCGTGTGCTATTCTTGGGACCATGTTTCGAGCCCCGTTTGAGATTTTGGTGGTCGAGACATCCTAGAAACTTGACTTTGTCACAGAAAAACATCTGGGCGAGATGCCACAGCCCCCACCCCCTCCCAGTTGCGGCATTTTACAGCTAGAGGTTTCCTCTTTTGCATCTTGATAGCATTTTCCCCTGGTGGGATTTTGGGGACAGACGGTGCTTGCATGTGTTTGGATGCCGATTTTTGGGTGGTGGGGGTGGGGGGTTGGAGTGCGAGTGGGGCTTGATCGACAAACCCAAGACTCTAGATCATCATCTATTCAAGGAGGGAAAATAGATATGTGAATTGTTATAGTAGCTCTGTAAATGGAGATAGGATGCAGGAATAAGTCGTGAAATTGGCAAACCCCCCAAACCCCAAAATTAAAATGGTACAACCTAGGACGATCACCTACCACTCAAAATATTAGCATCTGCAGACTAAGGACAACGCGGAACCCGCACAAGACTAATCTCTGGAAGAACCAACTGTATACAACAAGAGCCTCCCAATTTCCAGTTCTAGCAACTCAAATGCGCGAGAATACAGATCAAACTATGCCAATACTGGGCCAAAGTTCTTAATAACAACCTAGCCATGGAGAGCACTTTGCTTGATGATGCAATGTTCGCAGAGATGCAGTACGGCATCGGGGGTATTTCCCTATCATCTCCTCAGCGTCTAGACACTTCATTCCCAAATAAGAAACTCCCCTGAACGCACTCTCAACGCCCATCCTCGAACCTAACCGTCCTTTCCACCACCTAGCCCTGACCCAACGCTTCCAGGCAAAAACACGTGTGCATCCTTAAACCCACAACTGTAGCAACACACAACGCAATTCTACCATTGCACAAATCAACATTTCCCTCCAGTCCGACTTGAATAGGTATATAGCTAGCGCCCCGCTACACTCACTATAGCGTTCTAATAGGTACAACACAATACAGTACAAAATCACGCCTTGTCCATCTCGCCGACTGAAAAATAACTACGCTACAACACCCTGCAGTCTACACAGACCGAAGCTAATATGCTCCAGCATCAGCTCCGCATCTAAGAGGGAAAAAAAACAGCGTACGGGGAAGCTCGGTGTAACCACACCGTGATCTTGCAACAAATTAAAGGTATCGAGCCAAATACAGCTCGTTGTGTGAGGTTAGAGTTTCAGCAAGCGGAGAGTGCGTGCGATGAGGTGAAGACTGCATCTAAGAGGAAATGGTATGTAAAGTGTGAAAACCGGGATGAGGGCTCAGCGGCTAGGAAGAAGACGCCATGTTGGAAAGTAGAAAGGTAGAAATCTCATGAGGGGACTTCGAGCGCGGTGGGACGACAACCAAAAAAAACATGCACGTATATAAATGAATATGAATGGATGATCAAAAAAAAACATCGACATGAGCATCAAAGTAATATTGCGTAAAAATGGGTATCCATACACTACTCCCCTATCCTCTTGTCCTTGTCGTCTCTCCTACAATTTCTCCTTCTACTTGCAAGGCAACTCTGCAAACACCTTTTTGAAGATCATCTTACTATTATACAAATTCACAAGCCTTAGCCGCTCGTTGTCCAAATGCGCGCTATCACTCGCCTGTCCGCATGGCAAATGTGCAGCCGGGGCACCAAACTCTTTTTCCAAGAATCTTATGCTCGGAATACTTCCTCCTTCTCTGATATACAGAGGTTTGCGGATCAACAGAGGAGGGTTCGACGCCATGGTATCGGCTTCGATGGAGCCGTTAGCCAGAGTGTTCGATGTTGTAGGCGAGGGGCGGACGTCAGAAGGTGTGGTTGGCGAACTGGAGGTGAAGTCGGGAACGGATTTTAGTGCATTGACGGAGGAGCGTCGACGGGTATGCGTTGGGCCCCAGACGGACATGATGGCGCTTTCGAGGGTTTGGAAAATTTCATTGCTGTAATCACCGAGCCAGGGTTCTGCCTGGTGATCGATTGTGACTTTCAGAGTGTTTTTGGAATCTAATTTATTGAACTCGGACTGCAGGAATGCAATCATGGTTCTTGCAACTTCAGCTGATTCTTGATTCGGCACGAGTCGGAGTGATAGAGAAGCCTTCGCTAACCGGGGAATAATGGTCGAATTGTCTGGACCTGAGGTTTGGAAACGGTGGATGGTGAGGGATGCTTCACGCCATCTGCGCATGAGCGACTGAGTCAGCTCCTCAGCATCTCCGAGATCCGGGTTGCTGCGAAGTAGGGTCTCGGTAATTTCAGAGTACAGATCCTTCTCTTTGGCTGTGAGGGGCAGAATGGGATCATAGAAGCCTGGAATGAGGACTTTTCCATGATGACCCGTGAGTTTGGAGAGGAGCATGACTAGGTCTTTGAGTGGCTCGTCCAAAAGAGCACTTCCATCAACACCGCTGTGAAGATCGGGATGCCTACTCTGAATCTCAACGGTGGCGTGAATGACACCGCGCAAGCCATACGTAAGACATGGAACGAAGTCATCCAGCCAGTAGCTGTTGGCGAGAAGGATCCAGTCGATTTTACCGATGAGTTCCTTCTTGGCTTGAATCGCCTGAGCAAATCCTCGTGAGCCACTCTCCTCCTCGCCCTCAATAAGGAATATGATGTCGGAGCCCAGTTTCTGTTCATTTGCCAGTTCGTGAGCGGCGTAGATAGCAGCCATGATTGGGCCTTTGTTGTCGGATATACCACGACCGTACAGGTAGCCACCCTCTCCGGTCAACGTAAACGGGTTATGCTTCCACTTTCCTTGCTCATCTTCAGCAGGAATGACGTCGTAGTGACCATAGAAGAGAATCGTCTTCCTGGAAGCCGCAGTTGCAGGATTCCCCCTGAACTTGGCGAAGACAACAGGATTATAGGGTTCAGTGGTGTTGAGCATTTCAGTGGCTGCACCAAAGTTTTGAAATACTGATCGGAGGAAAGATGCACCTCGCCGACAATCGGCACGATACTTTGGCAGTGACGATACGGTGCGAAACGAGATAAATTGATTGAGCGACTCAACCATAAGATCTGAAGACGAATTAGCGGCGTACGAACATGTCACCCCATCGTGGACCAACCGTTGTTGCTCCTTTTTGGGTTTGCCAACGGCTCTGCGCAATCTTGCACATCCCATATGACGATTGTGTTATCATTTCCGCCGGTTACATAGGTCGCTTTATCGTTGTATGTGGTGAAGGCTGATGCAAGGATTAAGCCGCCATGTGCCTTGAATACGGATACCGTTTCGTAATATTGGTTGAATTTCTGCATTCTAGTTAGCGAAGGAAATTCACTATAGCTGCTTCTACTCACCTGCACAACACCTGTCTTGCCCCCCGCGAAAAGCAGACCGCCCCCAAGACTTAGAGTGAGTACGTCGTCAGTTTCCGTCTTCAAGCTTCGGACCAACTGCCTCGTCTCTAGGTCCCAGACGTTGATTTCTCCATCAAGACGCCCGCTGTATAGAAACGAGCCTTCACGCACGAGCGAAAGGATAGACTCTCCTTCATCCCGGCCGTCCTCGAGCGTGTAGTGCTTCGCGATGGATCCTCCTTTTGGATTTATCCTCCACACTTGTATACGCCCGTCTCCACCACCAGAAACCAAGACCTCTTCGTTTGGCGCCTCGGGCCTAATTCCTCGGCCCAGTAACATACAGTATACATATCCATAGTGCGCAAATTGGCAAATATCCTGTGGGTCAATCTCAAGGTTCTGCCCCCCTACAGCATCACGGAGCCGGGCATCAGCGCCATTAGGTCGAGGAGTCTGCACTCCACCGGGCCCAGCGGAATCAAAGAATCTGTCTTTCCGTTCCGAGGGGTGGGAGGTGAGTTTGGGGCGTGGCCGAGAGTCTTTCTGCTTCAAGTCGTACCACTGATGTGAATCAGTACGGGGATCTGAAATATTGGCGATATATATACCTGGATACTTGTGTTTTGCGCGCCCAGATACACGGTTTGGTGGTAGGAGGAGTATGCGACGCAAAAGATATCTCCAACATCGTAAGGACTCCACAGCGCGTATAGTCTGCGAAAGGTCCTTGTGCACCAGACCTAAAAGGTCAGCCAATGTCCCGCGAGGCTCCCTGTTGCAATGCTCACATTGACGATTGGATCCGTGGCACTCGAGAAGAGCAGGGCCTGGTCCTGGGAAAGACAGAGCCCCAGGACAGAGCCCTTGTGCGCCTCAAGGACCTTCAGACGCTCATATGTTTCTAGGCTGTAGACCAGTATCTCCCCTCCCTGGGTGCCTGCAAATATGTTTCGCGAGGAGACGGCGAGGGCCAGGATGGACTTGTCGTGCTTCATTCGGTGGGAGAGCATTGGGACCCGGCTGGACTTTGGGAGTGTCCACGCAGGGTCGTCCGTGTCCACGGGGCCGCCATAGTGGGGGAGTCCTGCCATTGAAAGTTGTCAGCGCGCGTGTATGGAGAGGTTTGCAAGTGATGCCATTGTCGCGTGCTGCCCACCTCACATCGGCCGGTGGTGACGAAGCTCCATAATGGCGCCGGGCCTGTCTAGCGCGCCGGGCCGAAGTGTCGCGTGTAGGGGTTCCTTGGGCCCATGTCTGTCCTGACCTCCGTCACTCCCCGCTCCACGTCTTCGACGTACCTTTGATCACGTTGGCGCTCTTGACAATGTCCTTGGACGTTATCGACTTGGAGAACTGACACATGGCTCGGCCCGCAGCGTTGCATGCAGACAAGAAATGAAGCGGGAGGTGCGGGGGGTCGTGTTCGCTGGCGGCCTGGGCTACCGAGCATGCGTGGGCCCCCGTCCAGTCCTGGTCAAGGTCCTCAGCAACGTGGATGAGCGTGGCATCAGAGGCAGAGTCAGGGTCAAAGTCAGAGTCAGAGTCAGGGCCAGAGAGGGAGGGCGTTGATGTCCTCGAGATGGATATAAGGACATCTTCAGCGGCCATGATTAGCTCACCGCTTCGTAATTAACCCGCGCCGCACGGGAACTGCTGAGATGGCGAGCTTGATAAGACGGATGGCGAGCTCGATAAGACGGATGGCGAGCTCAACGGAGGCTTCATTTTCCAGACTCAGGCATGCAGCAGAGGGCATCTTTTATTGCCCTCCGTTTGCTGCGTGTCTCATGGCGAGCATCTCCAGCAAACACACAAGGAGACCGCTTTTTCTCCAATCGTCTGGTGGTTCTTCCATTGGACGGGCTCTCCCGAGTTCGCGCCTCTGTCGCGAGCAGTATCTGCACCTGGCTGTTGGAGGAGCCCATACGTGTTCGTTGATGCTGCATGCCAATGTCAAGTTGTACACCCAAAGCGACGGGTTGCACGGGAGTTCCGTCACCATTTTTGCCCTTCATCCGGCGGCACGAGCTGCTGGCATCTCGACCATTGTCCAACGATGCGGCGCAAGGCGGCACGCATGGAGCCTCTTCTGCGGCCATGCGGCTCTCCGTCAAACAGATTACCGTGCATGCGCAGGTTGTTTGAGGCTGTGATCGACGTCCAAACAGCCAGCCGCCGTCAACTCACAAACACCCGGTCGAGCAGCGTGGGGCCGTGAGATGGTGGGATGGTGGGATGG
>JAAZQE010000912.1:0-11503 GCA_013620735.1 Clavariopsis aquatica
ATATATATGTGTGTGTGCATCTTACAAATCTAAGCTTAATGCAAACTGTACACCAACACCTAGATTTCTTCCCTAGTAGTTCCTATCTCGAAAAAGACCGATGCCTATCTAATCTCACAAACGCCGAATTATGCTGGGTGGTATGACTGCAAACGCCGGGGTATCACAATGCCTAAAAGATGTCATCCATGTTCACGTCTCCGACCACAGCCGCCGTGGCATCTCCAGAAGCATGATTCTCCTGTGATGTTTTCTCATCCTCTATGAAGACACCAAACCCGCCAAACGCGTCGCACAGTGCCCGGGAGTAGAAGTCCTTCATGTCGTATCCTCCCACTATATGCCCGATGTCGTTCTTGGGTTTTGTGAGCCAGTCTACACTGTAGTCATCTTGTAAGACATAGTACTGCGGTTCTATGCTCCACCCATTGTATGGATCGTACGGCTTCTCTGGCTCTGGTGCAACCCGCTTTTTCAGTCCGTGGAACACAAAACCTGAATCTGGATCATTGCCTAGCCCCATGAGGGGGTCCTGTGCATTCCCTGCTGCCTGTTTTCGCTGGGTGCCGCCTTTCTTGAGTATGACGTGCGAGTTTTCAGTAAGGAGAGAAGGGTCCTCGACTTGTGAGCGTTTCGTCGAGTTTGTTTCCTCTTTCTGTGCTTTCTCCCAAAGTCGTAAACGGCGCTCGGTAGCTTCCACATCGATTTTGAGAATCAGATTCCAGGTCGTGGTTTCAACCGTCTCAAGATAGTCGTTGTAGTCTTTTAGGGATTCAAAGTCAGCTTCCTCCTTGTTCATTCTGCGAGCACAAATTAGCATCTGAACCCATACTGAGATTGCATTGGACAACTCACACTCTCGCTACTCGTCTCCGTATATCCACCTCTCTCTCTACCTTCAAGTCCTCAAATGTCTGGCTCCTAAACTTCGCCTTCCGCAGCGTCCTCTTGCACCCTGCGATTGGGCACGGCGCCGGCCCATGTGAGAATATCCGGTCTACGCACGACTCGCACATCTTGTGGTAGCACTCTGGGTTCACGAGGAACTTCATGTTGGGGTTTAGATACCGCGACGATTTGCACACGGGGCAAATGTCTGAGGAAGAGTCAGCGCGCGCGGGTTTGGAGGGGGGTTGGTGCTGGATGGACAGGCTGTGGAGGGATTGGGAAAGAAGTGACGCACCTCCATCTTTGGAGGTTCCCGTGGCGCGGGATGCGGGTTTCGACATCCTGAGGTTGTTGATGCGCGTGGTGGTAGAGGCGCAAAGGTCAGCCCTGGGAGGAGGAACTTGAGCACGCTGATGACTAATAGAGATCCGTGGGGAGGGTTGGCTTCAATTGTAAAGTACAAGGGGAGATGAGGCTTGCAAAGCTCAAGCAATGCTGAACCTTAAACGTAAATACACCCCAAACATCATCGAAGGTTCATTTGACCTGCCTCACATATTGAGACTCGGTTACATAAGCCGCCAAGACCTCGCTCCACTCAGCATTCGTTCTTTTCTCCGCAACCATCCCCGCTTCCACTTCAGCCTCCAACACCACGCTCTGCGACCCCTTTCATCATGGCTACGACTGGGCAAAATCCCATGGAAAGTGTTGAGCGTCGTCGCGTTCAACTTGAAGATAATGTCGCCAAGCTCCGCCAGTCGTTGGACCACTGGCAGAAGTGGGAGATTGAGTACGAAATGCTCAAGGAAGAGATACAGGTAGCAAAAAATCCTTCGCCATCTCAAATGGCCGAAATCGGCCGTGATCTAGGCGGCTCTCTAGTCAAGGAGAATGAAGTCGAGGAGCTCCTTGGAAAGGGACTGTCCACAAAGCGCAATGCTAACCAAGTCATTGACATGATCTCAAGGCGAGTTGACTACGTTCAGCAGAACATTACCACCGTACGGAAACAACTCGATGCTGCGGAGAAGAAACTCTCTGGAGTTTCTGTCCTATTAGAACCAGACATGGAGAACGAGGAAGGGCTACCACTTATGGACATTCAGGAAGAGCTGGACGAAGAGGGTAATGTGATATCGAGCACTATTTCACAACCAGGAAAGGCCACACCAGAGATTGTGGAGGTATTGAGAAAGACGGGCATAAAGAAAGCTGAGTTGGATGGAACGATAGACAACACTGCGGTGAACACTAAGGTGTTGTCAAACATGAACCCAATACCAAGAACGAATGGAAGTACGTCAAGTGAGGGGCAAACAGCCGTGGCTGCTACTCCACCGGAGCCTCCCACATCAAAATCAGCGACGCCAAAGAAGTCGGTGTCCTTTGCGGAGGATACGAAGCCTGGCCCGACTGTTAAATCAGCCGCACCTCCAAGACCGGTATATGCAATGCCTGCCCCTGATCCAAAGCCAACTACGCCTGCACCTCAACCAGCTACTCTTGAAACTGCGGGCTATAACGAAACTCTGGCGGATTTCAATTTCACGCGCGGTACCAAGGTCATCGAACTTGATGATGACAACACTGAAATTGCATCTTATCCCATCATTCCTCAAGACGAGACCCCAGAGGCCGCCGAGCTTCGAAGACAGATGTTGCAATATGGTCTATCAGAAGTTGGCGCAGTCGTCGCTGAGATTGATCTTGAGCATCCCACAGTTGAGTACTCGGGAGATGAAGATGAGGATGACGACATGTATGGGGACTATGATGACGACTATGATCATAATGAGGATAGTGAAATCGAGGATGAGGATCAATACGGTAGAACGACCAGACCCGTACTCACCGATGATTACAAACGACAAATGATGGAGCTGGAGGAAAAGCTCAACGCCCGAATGATGGAAAATGTGGGACCCCGAGCTGATCTGCATCCTCTCTCGGAACACGCCGATGACGTTAGAATGCTAAAAGTAATGAAAGATGAGGCAGTGGATGATGTGCTGAACAACTCCGATGCTGTAGTCTCAAATCCGGCTTCGAAGCAGAAAGGCGTTCGTTTTGCAAACAATCTGGATGTCTCCCCGGCGCAACAATCCACGAAGGAGTCCCTTGAGGCAGCGGCCGTATCTACGATCTCTAAACCGACTATGGCAGACACCATAGTGGAACGATCTGGACCTGCCCCTCAACCACCAACACCAATATCCTCAAAATCCGCCAAAGTATCCCGATTCAAGGCTGCTAAAGCACCTTCTTCTGCCCTGCCCGTTTTCAATATGTTGCCTCCTCAATCTCTATCCGAACCACAGCCATTCCCCACTGGCCCCTCTGGCCGCACTCTCGCGAGCGAAGTTGTAGAGAAGACCTCTGAGCCACATAATCCACAGGATCCCGACGAGTTTGATCCCATCATCGTTAACCGCGAAATTCAAGCCGAGTACCACAAGATGCGAAACACAATGATCAACCGCCAAGGCGGCTTCATGCCATCCGAGGAAGAGAAAGAAGATCCACTCATGGAGGAGAGGAACGGGAAGACGAGGAAAGTGAGTAGATTCATGGCAGCCCGGTTGAGGCCAGAGGGGCTTTAAGAATACCAAACCACAAAGGAAGTATGTCTTGCTCTTTTCTTGTCATTGTTCTTCCCTCGTTAAATCTTTCTTCTGGTGAATACCTATTTGCCATTCTGACAATGACTCGTGATGTCTCTCAAAAGGAACAATCATATGCCCGTGGGGGATACAATACCCATGTATCACACTCACATTTTATTCGTTCCAAGATTGAATGTCAAGAGGGCTTTCTGTCGGGGCGAGCTTAATATATCCGTGCTCGTTCCGATTCATATTGGCCTCTACATGCTACTACGCTATATCCTTCTCACCATATGTTATGAGAATTTTGGTTTCGAGAACCGTGTATAATAATGAACACGTTGGCCAGCATACGTTCCACCCACTATAGACCTAGCGGTATTCTATGGTTGTAATCTTGAATTTGTCATAAATTGTGATTTCGCCTGCGCATGGGTGCAACTCTCGTAAGAGGCATGACTAAATAATAGTCGTTTATGTCACAAGTACCAATAGCTATTCAACGTTTCCTGTGCGCCCGAGTTCACGCAATAGCTCTTTGTTTGGGTTCACACAAGCTTCAATCATGAAGCTAGTCCCATCGCTACCACCCCTCTAGAAGAATAGCCCACCTATGTGAGCTCCCGACTACCCTGTCCCATCAAATCCTCTATCTAGCTTCGCTAGTGCTGCCGCCTTCTCCGCATCATGTCTGACACCCTGCACACGCGGCAACTCTCTCATAACCTGCTGCACTAGCGCCTCTAGATCTTTCGGATCCCTACTTTCTAGCTTCCCCTTCCCCTTCGTTGCTGTTGTCGATGATGAAATTACTGGGGCTTTGACTTCACGCTTGCGTAGAAGGACTTGCCCCTTTGCGTCCATGTACGTCTCGTAGCCCTGCTGGTCGAGCACTTCGTCTGGGACTTTGACGTTGACAGGGGTTTGGGTTTCTGTGGGGTTTGTTGGGGCTGAGGAGATTGACGGATCTGTAGACGGTGTCCGGCCACCCTCCTTGCCTTTTTCAAGACGCTCGAGTTCACGGATGCGATCTTGATTTTCTTTGTTTCCTTCCATGAGGAAGCGTAGACACATGATGGCATGTTCGCGTATATAGGGATTATGCTCGTCGTAGCTACAGCAGTTCAGGACGGCTTCGATACCACCTAGCGGCCGGATTTGGTCCTGCACCTGTCTATTTTTCCACACGAGTGAAGACAGAACGAGAACGCCAAGTTTCTTTAAGTTCCGCCATTCAAAGTCAGATGGCTCGTCTTGTGCTTCATCAATGTATGGACGGGGCGACGGCATATAGCCTTCAGGGGCGGTGCCTCCGGCCGTGGTGTCATACGGTCGTTCGACAGCGACCGGTTGGGCGGCTTCTCCGTCTGCAAGTGGACCTTGTGTTTGGGCGGCATTTCTGCCGGCGGAACTGAGAGGAGGTCCAGCGAGCTGACCTTTAGGAATCGCAGCGTCGAGTTCTTTGAGAAGGGTTACCAGCTCGTTTGCGACTTCCCAGTTGCTCAGCATGTTCTTCCAGACCTCATGTTCAGTTAAGATGGCAAAAAATTCGAGGTATTGGTAAACGCCTTCATACATGCGCTCCATATCCCATAGATTCAGTGGAAAGTCTTCGGGTTGCGCATGTCCGGCTCTGATTTGTCCCTGAAGGAAGATGAGCGCGCAAGTCTGGGGGATGATGTGACGGCGGAACTCAGTAAGAAGAAAGTTGACCATGTGAGCATCCCCTTGGTCAACTTGTGATGTATTCGGTTTGTGTAGGCTCTTGGCGGGTGTTCGCGCTTGACGTGCACGGAAGATGTTGGTGAGGAGTTTCATGATGACTGCCTGAGCAGGAGAAATGATGTCCTTTGACCTACTACACTCATGAGCCGTGATCCAGTAGTAGGGAAATGCAATACTTACTCGGACTCCCTAAATGCGTGGTAAGCGAACGGGAGTAGTTGATTCGCGAGAATTGCTTCCATAATCTTAACCATAAATTTGAAGTATAGTTCTTCTTCCCGTAGATCCCAGGCAGCAACAAATATAAGAAGCTCTCGGAGGAGGTTCCTTCCATTATCCTGGGCCAATAGGAGATGACACCGTACACCGTGCATGCTTCTAATGCTGCTGAAAATCGTTGGGTCAGCATGATAGCCAGGCTGACCTTCCGAAGGTTCGACTATTCCTGCCATAATAATCATGGGGAGTACTTCGATCTCTGTAGGCCCTAGAATCAATGGAACGTCCGTAAGCAAGCCACGACCCTCATCGCCCGGGATGTCATCGTAGTCGTCATCATTTTCGTCGTCGTCTGGAGTAGGTGAAGTGGGGGAGGCTACATCGCTGGTCAGTGCTGCAGCTGGACGTTCCGGATCTGGCTCCAGACGCTTCAGTAAATCTTCCTTTCCACTCTGAAGAATCTCGGCCCCGACGGACGGCGGGTAGGTCACGCGAAAATCGATCTCACCTGCCAGGGAAGCCCGCCTGATAGTAGGGTCCAATATGGAATCGTTGAAAACAGGTCTCGCAGGCCGTTTCTCGTCTGCGTTGGTAGGAGTTGGTTGTTCAGGTTTTGAACTGTCTGGGTATGATGCGATAGAGGATCGCATTCGGTCGACTTCCACTTGAAGTTGGTTGATGCTTTGTGCTAAGGCTTGAACACTCTCTTCGTTCTTGGTGTGCTGGTCGACAACTTTCTTATATTCGCTGGATTGAGTAATCTCATCACGGTATCGAGCAACGACATCGGCATAAAGCATATTCCATTTCTGCCATGGTTAACAAGAGCATATGAGAGTGGTAGATCATCGTGTAGCACCTACATTCTTCTCGTCCTCCATCATCGTCTGCCATCGCCTTCTACACTCCGCTGCAATATCCGTTGCACTAGCCTTTTCACCCTGTTGTAGGAGAGTCTTCTTCACCTCGCTTCCGACCTCTCCGATGTATAAGAGGAAAGGTGATGAAGCAGGTTGTTGCGGAATTTTGAAAGAATCCGGACCCTGTACGGGCGTTTGTCCATTCGACGTAGACTCGGCCTTCGGTTTGAAACTGCGACCTAGGTGAGGAAACATGTCCATTTTGTACTTCATGTCGGCAAAATTCGGGAGTTCGTTGTCGAGGTGGCTGTCGAAGAGCTCAATCCAGAGCATCAGTTTTCGCTGCTCGTTTCGCGCTATGAGATTATTGAGGTATTGGAGACATGTTATGAGGAGTTTCTTATCTGAATCTTACATTAGCAAGCTTTTTGTTCATGTGTTGCGCATACTTACAAGCATTGATGACGCTCTGCCATTTATCCTCATCCTGAGTCCCAGCCTCACCATCATAACCCCTCGCCGTTACCCTCACACAGACATTAATGAGCGAGAATATGTCCTTGTCAAAGAGCCTCTCCGCTGACAGATTTTGTACCTTCTCCCCGTATATGAGCACATTCCGCGCAATGGATACCAGCTGATTTAATCTTTCCAAATCCTTTAGTAAACTTGGAGAGTACGAGGCTATCAATGGTCCTGAAAGTCCTTCGTATTCTGGAGTCGCAGGGTCTGGCGCAGCGAACGAACGTCTCTCGAGCGAAGGTATAGCCGCCTTCAGCACCGCAGCGAGGTCGTCCCAAAATAGGTACGACAGCCCCAATTCTTCCCTAACCACGCATCAGCAACAGCTCATCCATTGCACTGGAAATCCGCATACCGGAGCTCGAAATTCCTCCTCGTCTGCTCTAGCGTCTTCTTACACACATCTCTTTCTAGCATCCGCATCGTCTCATCTTTGATATACCCTGGAGTCTGGAAATGAATTGCGTACGGCCCTAGCGCGAGCCTCAACCTCGTAAGATAAGGCTGCGCAGTAGGCTTTTCCTCTAGCTCGTCATCGTCTTCCATGACTGAGGTGTGGCGGCGCCAGGACTGGAAGAGGGTGTGGTCGCAGAACAGGGCGCGATATGTCCAGAGGCGGATAGGTGCAGGCGACCGCAGGAGGTAGAAAGTCTTGTTCGGTGGGTGGTGAGCTGGTGCGCCGTCGCGAGACCAGGCGTTGAGAGCTGAGGCCGATTGAGAAGTCATGGTGGAGGGAGGGTTGGTTCACGGAAGAATGATTTGGCGACGCTAGTCTTCAAATTATTCTCGGAGGTGTCGGAGGAGCAGTTGGTGGGGGCGGGGTAATTTCGTGTGTGAAGCTCGAAATAGCCATCATCTATAACATCTTCAGCAAAAAATATCCAGGAAAACCACCGTATATCACATTTCAATAACTTGAATTGACTCTCCCGACCCCAGATGATTCGAATTGGGGTTTGGAATCTAGTTTCCAAATACCTCCACCCAGGGATTATAATATCTCTTGAACACACACCACAGGCAGGCCAAAACAAGGTTTACCACAGTAGCAAGAGAAGAACCGGAGTAAAGTACTAGGCAATCAAGAGTGACGAGTTGTTAGAAACTCGAAGTTAGAAATAAAACCAAAGTTACCCAAGCACTACAAACCAATTGTAGAACTCCCCCTCGAAATTCCTTGCAGCCTCCTCTCAGCCACTGAGCTCTCGTTCAGATGTTCTGTAACATTGGCCTTATATACGCGAACACCCACCACCCAGTCGAGTACTAGGTTGTGAACTTAGACACATGACTTGGTGTTGTGTCTCGCACAACGTTGAGCACTGCGCGAACATTGAAGATGGCGGGGAGAAAATGTGTACCGTAGTATATTTGTGGAGCAGAGATGAAGGGAGTTCTCTGGTAGTACTTAGGGTGAGAAACTAGAGTATACCGTACTGGTTGGGTTTATTGTGCGCTCTTTTAGAGATGAACAGGGCGTATAATTCTGCGAGATAGATCAGTCAATTTAGAAAATTAGAGATGATATTCGTTTCTTCAATTATCCACGGAAAGAGAATCTACGCCCTTTCTTTGCGGGATCTAGCTTTGGTATAGGATGAAGTACCGCTCAAATAGCCTGCGTTCTCATGCCAACTGGAAAGCTACATTACGATATCCATTGATATTCACCTCCTCAAATGGCCTGTGCAGATTGTCTAGCGTGAAGGCATCACACTCCACATACTTAACCGCTTTAATCCTTTTTGCTACATCCAGCCCTTCATATAGTCTTACCATCTTTTAGCCTACCATCTTCAATAAATCTACGACTTCTACGTCATCTCAAAGTGCCTTTTTCACACCAACCAGAATCCATGGGATGCTACTTCCAAAGCTTTCCAGCTCTGGCGCCCACTTCAAACTTACGTTATTAAAGGAGTTTCTATTTCAGATCGAGAACAAGACAAGAAATACATCAGTCTGTGGGTAACTAAGGGCCCAAAGGCGAGGGTAGTCGTCTTGTCCTGCCATATCAAACAATGCGAGTTCAATCAGTTTCTTTTTAAACCTAGATTCAGAGTCTAAGTTAATCAAAAAGAGATGTAAAATTAGAGCTCAACACTGCTGGTAGGTTTACCGTTGGTATTATTTGAGTTTGGTGTGGTAATTTTCGAAAACAGTGGGGATGTATTCTTCTGGTGAGGTATTTGTGATGTAGGACTCAAGTAGTTGAAATTTATGATAATCTTCGTCCCCCACTAGGACACATCTATGACATTAGTTCTTGAACTTATTGCAATCTTCTCGATGTCTCGGTTTTGAAGAGTACATACTTTATCGGGTGTTCTTTATATTGGGCTGTTTTTTGATGGCCTTCTTTTTCAAGAGTCTCCTTCTTGTCATTCTCTTTTTCGGTATCTTTTCCAGTCGAGCTCGAGTAGTGTTCTTCTGTGGAGGCATCAGTTGGCGGGATTGAGTAAGGACTCATTCCCAGAAATTCGGTCAAAGTTGTCTTAGAAAGCCCACTCCCTCTCTTATCCACTAAATTCTTAACAACCTTATAGATATTGATAAATAGATTGTGTTGATCGACGACTAACCTTTGCGTGTTCATTTCTGCTCGACTGGCTGCAAGTTATAGATTACTAGTGGCACTAGGATACTAAAAGTATCACAACCCAAGTTGTATTTAAATGAACGGTAATGTCACGTACCTACTGAGCATCCGAAGTAAGAGCGCCAGGCTAGTTTGATAACCCTTAACTGCCCCATCAATTCCTTAATTCCATCTTCACCCCACACAAACTTAATCTTGTCCTTCTTCGATACGCTGTTCAAAAGTTCCGGCGTGTCAACACTGTCACTCTTAACCGCATTAGCCAAATACTGCCCAAGAACAGAAAGCATCATTGAACAACCTAAGGTGACAGCATCGATGCTCAGCAGTATATTTGCATCAACCTACTGGGATTTGTAACAAGGACTGGAGAATGTGACTTGGACGTGAGCAAGTGCAATGTTGACTATCAAACATTCGCTCGCGATACTTGCCATGGCTAAGGCTGCGTTCTGGTATTTGAGGCGCATCGTATTCGCAAGCTGCATGATACGGGTTATACTTATCAGCACAGTTAAAATAGAAGCCGAAATACTAAGGGGGTCCATGACACCATGAGAGCGTGTGGTCGGAGAGATAATTGTGAAAGTGTGTCTTTCACGTACCCTGGTGAGCTTTGAGATCAGCCCTAAGTGGCTAATAAAAGGCAAAGACCAGCTCCGGATTGGTAATGTGAGTGGCCGCGAGTCAGGTTAGCCAACACAGGGCTAGTTCTGAGCGAGGAATAGATTAATTCCCGTTGAGTTTTCGACGGTTTTTGCAAATGTTTCCGAAATAGGGAGTTTACTAGTGGAATTATAGCTAGCTTTCGAGCTATGCTCGTATTTAACCTCGCCACTAGACCTCTATCCTTGGACGAGAAGATAGAAAAGGATGTATACTGAATGCGGAAATGAAATTGTATTGTCCACTGCACTAAAATATCAAGCCCAATGAGTGAAAGAGACTGAAAGCAAGCATTTATTTCCTATTTGTGGCCCGATCGGCGAGGCAAGTGAGGCGCATTTCCTTTCTGTGTTTTGGCGAGGGATGGGAGAGCGGAGATTACTGACTTGATGCTATGTTTTATTTAACAGAGAGTCTTAGAGTGCAATACTTTGGTATGTTGTGGCGGCTTTTCGTGACGTGGTTAAGAGGACTAGGTTTTAGCGAGCCCATTTGCGAATTGGTTATGATGCTACCCAATAGACTTACTACACATATTTTAGTCTCCAGAAGAGAACTTGAAAGTCCGTTGTGTAAATATTTTCTTGGCGAATAACGAGTGCAACGAAGCGAAATATAAAGGCAGTAGCTCGGAGCACTAATCAAAGCTAGATGAGAATTAGTGCAAATCGTGAAAAGCACTGCAACAAGCAGCATACAATACCCACAAAACCGAAAATTGTACAACCCGAGCGAGGACACCGGTGTGAGAACAAAGGGTCATCTTGTGAATTTTTCATAGGTGATTATGGAGATTGTAGTAGTTGCTCGATGCGATGGGGTTATGCCAAGATTTGTAGATGGATTTTCAAATATTTCCTCGAGAGGAGGTGGACTTACATATCAGAGGACTGTTTTGACAGCAATTCAAGTACGGCTTGATATAAACTTCCCATATTCTATCCAGTTCGTTATTTGGTGGTCATTAAAAGAGGGCAAGTGGTGAAGGAGTAGAAAGGAACAAGAAGAGAAGCAAGGCTGCAAAGATGTTCCCGCGTGAACTTCTAATATGTGGAGGAAACATGGAGGGGAATCAAGATTTAGTACATGCTAATTTCCAATACATGCCGGGGGTCATAGGTGGCATGGATGGCGTATGTGAATGGGAAGATATGGTCAATATTAGCAGAAAAGTGTATAGGTGTGACGTGGTAGAAATTGAGTGCTACTACATTGGTCGGCCAAAGACAGCTCCTCTAGTTTGAGACTTGATCAGAGCTTCTTGGGTAACCACGAGGACAAATCCCGCCTTAGTTCATGTGATCCCTGTTATACAATTTAAGGGTGTCTGCTATCTGATGTATGTTGATGTTTCGGTATAACTATAACGTCCTCTTTTCATCTTCCATTCACTCTTTACGTGCGAGCACCTTACAAAC
>JAAZQE010000913.1:0-11491 GCA_013620735.1 Clavariopsis aquatica
CCCACACACCCACTATCCCCCCTCTTGCAAGATCACATATACCAACTCCATATATCATATCGACATAAACACCATGGCCAACATGTTACAATCCAAAGTTCCCGTCCAGACCGCCTAAGCCCATTGCATTATTGTTCGCATTCAAATCAGGAATCATGATACTTTGGTGGTATATCCTCTCGTTCCCAGGCGTTGAACCGTTTCCGTAGTCTGCACAGTTCCCAAACTCCTCCCCACTAGTCAAACTCTCATCGCTGAAGCTAAGCACACTCTGTGGCGGCGGGGCTTGATCGCCATAGCTGCCCCAATTCCATACATTAGGCGACCAGGTTAGATTCGTCTCAGCACCGGCTGACAATGGAGGACAATCGAGCAGGGCATCTGCGGGTGGGCCGCCGTAGATGGTGTCGTAGATGTTAGTTTGGCCGTTATCGAGGCTGGAGAGCAGGCGCTCCCAGTCAGCGGGTGACACTTCGTTCTTTCCGCACGAGTTGGGGGCGAATGGGTAGTTGGCAAGCGGGTCCGGACCGAAGGAGAGATAGTCAATATTACGGTTCTGGTGGATGCCGTTGGTTGAGCGACGTTTAGTGTATATTGACAATGAAGACCGGTGAGACAATGGGCTTAGTGTGGGTTCAGAGCGAGCGGCAGCAGGTTCAGAGCGGATAGAAGACAAACTACTAGATGATGGGTTAGAGTGCATGCCCATAGACGGCGAGATGGCGGGTAGTGTGGCACGACGAGGTTCTTTCATATCCTGGCGGTGGGCCTTGACAGCACTAGGGGAGAAGCGAGCTGCAATGGCTTTCAAAGACTTTTGCGTAGCGCGGAAGTGATCCATGGGAGCTCCCATGCTTCCTTCTGAGCCATGGCGTGAAATTGCTGGGGTCGGCGGTGCTTGTTCCACGCGAGACACGGAAATCATAGAGCAACCAACACGACGGAATTCGTAGGCACCGGGGGCGTTGGCGCGCTCCAGCATTTCGATGACGACGCAAGTAAGTCGGTTGCAGTCTTTAATCAGCTTGCCATCGCGGTCGAGGCCAAGGGTCTGGAAAAGAAGACCAAAGCCAGCCTGGACGAGAATCTCGTTTCGGTTTAGGCAGAACGAGAAGCTTAACTTGCGTTCATCAAGGAGCTGGACAATTTGGACAATGTGTTTGCAGGCATCGCCAACGGCGACCATTGCTGACGAGCCCTTGTCGCCGAGATTAGCAACCACGGCAGGACGGTAGATGAGAGAACGGATGTGGTGGTACGCCAAGGACTAGTATATGTTAGTACTAATGTTAAAACTTGCTATTGGACATGAGGGAGAACGTACCAAGATCGGCGCTCTACTGCTGGTCACATTGGTGCTGGGCTTGTCTTGGAGGAAGGTGAGCTTGAGGTGGGGGGCCAGGTTATTGGACCAAGCTTCTAGCTCATCTGCAAGAGAGCCTATCGTACGGAACGAGATGTCGTGTGTCGTCGAGGCGGGGTATAGTTCTGTGAGGACCTTTGATAGGATACGTGACATACGGAAGAGGGCTAGAGCACTTGAGAGCTTGGTGAATTCGCCTGGCAGGGTTGGCAAGAAGCCTTTCTCGGTTACGTATTCGTCATCGGCATCAACCGGATATTCGCAATGGACGTCTTCTTCTTTGATGAGTTTGGGGAGACCAAGGTGGGCGGCAGACAAGCTTGTAAGGGTTAGCCGGCGTTAATATGGATGAAGGATGGAAATGTTTACCAGTCGACAGTGTAAAGCGTCCAGAATACCTTCTTTCTAGTTTCGCTTGTCAGGGCACCAAGGGCAAAGCGCTTTTGTGATTGATGCATGCCGAGACGCTGCGACAATCCAATAGCCAGTCCCTTGTACTTGAGCAAGCGTGAGTAATCCGCTTTGAGGAGACAGTAGATCTGCGCGAGAACAAGACATTGTAGAGTCGGCAGATCATTGTCCATTAAGAAGCTCTCGGTGGCGCTCTGCCACTGAGCTTCGAAGGACTCAACGTCTTGGCCATCACGAGACTATTTTGTGTGTCAGTAACGGTGTGTTGTGTAACAATAAGTGGGTACCTACATCGCTTGATAGCGCAGCAATCCCGAACACAAGATTAAGTTTGGCGATTGACTTTTTGTCAACCATGGTCTCGGGACTGGCGACATACTGCTCGTACAGAGACAAGAACGTCGGACGGTGGAGGACTGGGAACAACGGGGCCCACTCCTGGAAGAATATGTTGATCATCTGGTCAGACACCAAACGGGGCGGCGCCTTGAAGGAGATAATGCGCTTTGGTTGGTTTGATGTGGAGGGCTTGGAGCCTGTGCCGAAAAATGCGTTGGAGTTGACATCGGAGCACGACCTGCCCGTCTCCTGTGCTCTTTGCTTGAACGCCTCTGAGAGCTGTTAGCATTTTGGTAATGGTTATTCTAGCAACGTGTGAGTCGTACCAACAAGAGTTCTTCCACTGGCACTGCCTTCAAAGTATGCATCGTTGTTTTCGTCGTCGAGCAGCAGCGGCGATTGCTGGACCTTGAACACCTCCTCTTTCTCTTGCGATTCCTCGCGGCTGTCTGCAGTGGGCGCTGGCGAAGTCGACGTCGATGATCGCCGTGGGGGGTGGTGTGCGTGTGAGGAGTGTGAATGTATGCGCGACAGCATGTCTATCTTCTCGTCCTTCTCGTCCAGCAGGTCCTTGAGTTCGCGCACCTCGGCCTCGAGAATGCGGACACGTTCTTCGAGCGACTCGGTATATCCTCGCGGGAACGCACGGCGGCTGAGCTTGTCGCTTGTCTTGCACTCGAAGCCGACGTTCACGCACTGGGTGCAGCTCGGGCGGATGCCGTCGCAGCGTATTTTCTTGGATCGGCATCGGTCGCAGGCCTGGGCAATGCGGGTTTGGGCGTTTGATCCGACCTTGATGACCTTCATGGGGAGAATGCCGGGCATGATTGCGGTGTTTGCGGGGGCGGTCGTGGTGTTGTACGTTTTTTTTTTCTTTCCTGTTTCCTGTTTCCTGTTTCCTCGGCCCCGCGGGCAGATTTGGTCAAGTGGAGCACGCGGTCGTCACCATCGGAGTGCTGGGCCGGCAGACGTGAAGGCAGTGTGGGCGACTACGAGTCGACGCGGGAGGCAAGAGGAGCAAAGAGGACGGGGCTGGGGGCGAGCACACAAAGGGTCCAAGAGGTCGAGAGCGTGGTGGAGCGGTGGGAGAGTGGCAGCGGCGGCTGGAGGGCAGCACAAGTAAGATGGCGCCGAGGGAAGCGAGAGCACAGAGTGCGTGCCCGCGCGCTGCCCAGCAGGCCCGAGCGTTCTCTGGGGCGCCTGTGTTGCGGGGAAAAGCCTCTGGCAAAAGAGCAGGGGGCGACGATGCAGGCCCAGGGTGCCCCCGGCCTGGGCAATATGGGCCGCCGTCGCTGCGATGCTTCCGTCCCTTTTTCGTGCCTCGTCGCCACTATTCCCGTCGTGGAGGATCACCGCCAGGCGCGGTGCCCAGCCCTCTGCCGTGCTCTCTCCCAACCGCCGAGCAGCCCTCTCGAGCATCTCTTTACACATGCCCTTTGCGCATCCCCGTGAGCATCCCCTCTCATGGGCGCCATCAGTCGTTCGCGGCGCTGCGGGGCGCCTCGTGGCGTGCCGACGTATGCAGCGCCTGCTCCTCCACTGGACTTCGGCCCGGTTTGCGATGATTGCTCGCACTGTGCCACACATTGCCCGCATGGACCACCACTGTCGACGGCGGCGGGCATCGAGGATGAATTGCCCTCTCATCTCGACGTGTTGCTCGCGAGAACAGCCCGGCGTCGACAGGCACAGTGCTGCCAAGCGATCGTCTTGCGTTCCTGCTTGCGGCCCCTCCGACTGCTCGCTGGCCTGCCCACTCTACGTGCCACACGGCTGCATATGTATATTGCATACTGGCGGTCGCTAAGGCAAATCATGGCTAGGTTCAGCCCAGTCTCCTCAACCGCTCTTCCAGAAGCTGGAGAAGACGAGCGGTTGGCCCACAGCCCTGGCCGTCGATGAACATGCGCCGTGGTCATCCACTCCATTCGCTGATCTGGCTTGCAGCGCCGTGTGCATCGCTGGGCAACGCTCGAGCTCCACTTGGTGTGGCCAAGCCGAAAAACTCTTGCGGCGCCGTGCTTCTCAGAGTCCTCGTTCCAGAGGCCAGTATTGATGGAAAAGAATATCAAGAAACAATTTCCTGATTGCGCGTCTATATGCCTCTAATGAGGGTTTTGTTGGGTGCGCGCAGCAGAGCACGCTTCCTCCGGAATAACGGGACAAACGTGCCGTCTGACCTCGAACATCAGCTGCGCCTGTTTAGGCAGCACGAGCCTCAACTTGATGAGCATCTCTTTCGAAATGCTACTTGCAACGTGCGCCATTTGCTGAGCAGGGTATGTCTTAATGGGAGTTTGCCGATAGTAGCGCCAGTATTGCGATAACTCGTCAAGTATACGCAGGACAAGTGCATATCAATGGTAGACAGCCGGCGCTTCCACATTGCTTCCACAGTGCTTCCACAATAATCGCGACACCTATCAGACGCCCTTGACAATTTCCTTATTGGTACAAGGCTGGGAGATGGGATAGTGATGGTAGATTAACGATATATGAATCGCCCGCCACAAGTTGGGCCGCTGCTGGTGGAGAGATCACCAATGTGGAGGCATCAGGGCTCTTATGTGAAGTCCACGTCCACTGGCTCTTCTTCCTCGACCTCGTCCTTGATAAGGCCGAGATAGCGCTGGACCACCTCAGATTGGAAGATTGCCGTTTTCTACTCTCGTACGGTGCGTCAGTATCGTTCAGTTAATGATCAACTCCCATCGGGCGCCAGGTGGAGCACCCGAAGGAAGCGAGCCTGGCAACTTGGCCCCCCTCTGACTGGACATGTGGCTTACCTGATCTTCAAAGTCGGCCCTAGCCTTCTCTAGCAGCTCAAGTTCTAGATTGTGGAGTCGCCCCGCGAGCTGCCAAGGCCCAGCTCTGATGCTAGGGTCTCGTTCGGGCATGTCAGCCTCCCATAGTGTCTGAAGTTGGGTCTCAATCCGATTTTGGATCAAGACGATCGCACGCAGCTGATAGACATCCCACAGAGCATCTTGCTCAAGATAAGTCCGGAGCTTGGACGTGTCGTCCAGGTTCTCATCTTTCCAGAATGCTTCAATCTCTGTCTGCCCATCAATGGTCTGTTTGAGTTTAAAGTCAAGCCCGTCTTCTTGGTTTACGGCAAGCAACCATACGAACGCGCTCTCCCACTCTATCCCAGCATCCTTCTCCGAAATACGAAAACCAGGTGGGGCCGTGTTACAGATCATCTTGGCTGGTCTTAGTTGATCCTCCATGGGGACGTCAAGATCCAGAAATATCGTCTTTGCAGAGGTCATGTTATCCTCGAGAAAGCCATACGAGAAGATGCTCTCACATGCCCCTTTGTCGTCACCGTACCTGGTTTTGTAAGTTAAATGGACACCACCACCATTGCCTATTTCTGTTCACGGCGAGTTTCTAGAATGTAGAAAGAAATAAAGGTGCTCATGGCAGATGCAGTAGGGTTGAAATGGACAAAGCCAATCCTCTCGACCCCGGTCGGAAGTTTTTTGCTCGGACATCTCTCCTCGTACATAGAAACAGACAGTACTGGGGCATACTTACGTGATGGTAACCTCTCCTCCCTTTGTGACGTTTCTGCTCTCTCGTAAGAGCAACAACGCATCCCCATGCTCATCAGTCTCATATAGTGCAGCTGTCGCCTCGCCAGATGCATGGTTTGCCATGTCTACGCACGGGACCATTGCATCTCCGACGCCGGGGAACTCAAGTGCTCTGGATCTGCTAATCGTGGGGTCGAAAGTCAGTATAGTTCTTACAAACTAGGTTACTGGTACGCTGTGCATGTCTGTAAAACGCCACCTGAACAGGATTCGTTGATGACGATGCAGCTAAACATGGAGATGGTGTCCCGACTTTACGTACTATATTGCGTCTACCCTCATCCAGTCTTCGAACGTCAGCTGGCCCTCATCCTCGTCCCACCAATGCTTTGCGCACCAGCCAATGCTTTCAGTGGCCGTGCGGACCGTTTCGAACTCACGGAGCAAGCTGCTCAGCTTCGCGCGAACTGCAGGTCTCAGTGTCGTGCCCGCGAGAAGATCCCTTTCTTGTTCGGTCCAGAATGTAGGCAACATCTCGTCGGGGAGGAACTTGATGTACCTACTCAGCGGTTAAGAATGGCACTTGTCGGCAAGGTAAGACGACATTTACTCTGTCAAAGGGTTCAAAACGCCTATGCCGTGACTGTCTGGACATGCTATCGTGACCTGCATGATAAGGAAAATCAATACAGCGCCCCGAGTGGTCTGCAGTGTGATCAGCTTGTTGGCTTATGCCAAACCAATTGGGCACCCACGAATGCAAAGTCTCCTACAGCATCTAGCACTGCCTTTAGATGATGATCCGTCTTTGCGATTATTTCAATATTTTGACAGGAAATAATCAACTCCTTCGGGACTACTAGCAAAGGACCATCCTGCCCTCCAGTGAGATCGCGATCTGCTATTACAGTTGAGCCGCGGTCTTCATGGCCCGGCATTGTGCCAATTTTGACGCCTGCAAATTTGACTCCGTGGAACTCGGCCCATACCGGCAACGCATCAATAGGTTGTTTGAGCCAGCCTTCTGCTCTACCTCTTTTGAACATCTTTTTGGAGGCAGCCTGTGTCTTCGACTGCTGCTGCTGCTTATGCTATTTCTCAACTAGCTACTCCTTCAGCAGCACTTTTCCTGCTGCTGAACGAAGCGGTACTGAAGCCCAGTCAGTTGGGTGCAAATTATCCCAATCTTTCAGATCTCAAGGCGTTTCCAGTAAGGGACAAGAGGGATGGATTCAACCCCACGCAATGCTGCTACAGCCACCAGAGGGCAAACACTATGCGCTAATAGACCTGTGTCGCGACCCTTCTGATGAGAAGTAGATGCGGTTGCGCCCCTGTCCTACAAGGTGGACGTGCGTTTTTGATGCACCGAGGATGTTGACGTGAAAGTAACATAAACAACAACAAACAGTGAAGATGCAGGGAGGCCTCACCTTTTTGAGAACTCGGATAGCCGGCGTTGTTGGGGGAATTTCAAGGGGTCAGCCACACTAGGCAGCTTTGGGAATGGTGTTTCGAGAGCTTTTGCCAAGATCACAACAATAAACATCACCCGCCCGTTCTTAATAACTCTCCCAAGCTCCATCCGCAACCACATCTCTAAAATTATTCTTTTCCAAAGAAACTCAAGTCGGGCAGCGCAGTGCGATCGCGGCAACTACTTCTAGACCTTCCTCCACCTTCCTATCTCCCTGCGCGACAATAGCACTCAACAAGTCGACGCTCAATCATCGTCATCCCTCGTGTGCTTTCCTCCAGTCGCAAGCACAGCCAGTCTTTCCTCAGACAGACACTGAGGTCGCGCTTTCTGGTTGCCTGTGTGCGGGATCAATATGCCTCCCGCGACGACGACCAGCTATGGGCAGGTCATAGAGTACATTCAAGGCAAGTACCAAAACATTGATCTAAACAATGGTCAACAATGCGAATAACAATGGTTCGACTACTAACACACCATCTTAGACCGTCTCTACCTTGCATCCTACACAAACCCTCCCGATGCCAACACCCCATTCCCTTATCCTCGACAGAGCAGTCGCTCTCCAAGCAAGCGGTCGTCCAAAGCGCAAACCGGCCCTGTTGCCACCGGCTCAAAGGGCCGCCCCCCTGTTTATTTTACCATAGACAAAACACTTCTGTACAACGCCTTCCACGGCGACTTTGGCCCATTGCACATTGGGCACCTGTACCGCTATGCGGTGCAACTGCACGAAGTGCTCGGTGATCCAGCCAATGAGGAGAGGGGTGTGGTGTTCTGGAGCAGCGCCGATTCGAGAAGTATGTTCTTTCTGGTCTATGCACGCATACGGCAATACTGACTGTTTCTAGGTCGAGCAAACGCTGCTTGCATTCTGGCATGCTACATGGTTTTGATTCAGTCATGGCCACCGCATCTCGCGTTAGCCCCAATTGCGCAAATGGATCCCCCATGCATGCCCTTTAGGGATGCTGGATATAGTCAAGCTGACTACGTGCTAAATATTCAAGACGTCGTCTATGGAGTATGGAAAGCGAAAGAGGAGGGTCTTTGCGGGCTCAAGGACTTCAGTCTTGAAGAGTAAGTGGTGCCTAGTTTCTCATCCAGCTTGCGCTAACATCCGTAGGTATGAGAAGTATGAGCGCGTTGACATGGGAGATTTCAACTGGGTCACCCCAGACTTTCTCGCTTTTGCATCACCACAGCATCTTCCTACCCACGTCATACCCCCCAGCTCGCCAATGTATGCCACACTACCCACTACCATCGCAGAGGTCCAAAAGTCTACCACACTTCCAACACCTTTCAAGAACGTGCTGTCGCATTTCAGCGCCAGGAACATCGGGCTTGTTGTGCGACTTAACTCCGAACTCTACTCATCGTCATACTTCACAAGGCTTGGTATACAGCACTTGAACATGATCTTCGACGATGGCACCTGCCCTCCCCTGTCCCTCGTCAGACAGTTCATCAACCTTGCCCATGACATGATCACAGTGCGGAAGAAGGGCATCGCTGTGCACTGCAAGGCTGGTCTCGGCCGTACTGGGTGTCTCATTGGGGCATATCTCATCTACAGGAATGCCTTCACCGCCAATGAAGTCATTGCTTACATGCGATTTATGCGCCCCGGAATGGTGGTGGGTCCACAGCAGCATTGGCTTCATCTCAATCAGCATACTTTCCGGGAATGGTGGCATGAGGACACCATGAAGGCCAAGTATGCGGAGATGATGCCCTCGACACCCACCCGCACTTCACACAAGCAACGTCTTGCAAGCAACGGTCAGACCTTTACTCCTCCTAATGGTTCGAGGCGCTCTGCCCTCGGTGAAATTGAGTCGAACGAGAGGAATGGTGGAAACTCTACCATCGGTGTACAAGAGGATAATCTTCCCGCACCTACACCCGGCCAACCGCGAAAGACCAGCAAGATATATGGTGGCAATTCCAGTCGGTCACCACACCGAGTTAGCGAGAATGAGCCGTATGTGATGCCAGACACTGAGATTGTGTCTACGCATCATCGCGTGACTCGTCTTGATGGAGAGACTGATGAGGACTACCACCTTCGCGTGATGGCACGTAGGACGGCGTCACGCTCACCTGTTTCGAAAGACAAGCAACGACGCGCTATCAGCTGCACAACCACAACTTCGACTAGCATTACCAAAACCTCGATGTACATCGCATCCGAGAGCGACACTGAGAACACTGCACCTGTTACAGGCGCTCGGCCAAAGACACCAGCGCGCGAGAAGTTCGCAAGTGGACGGGGAGACATCAGTGTTGGCAAGACTCGCGCGAGCCCCGCACGACGAAGTACTGATAGCAAGAGCGGTGTCCGGAAAACAAGTGGCAGAGTAGGAAGCATTGGTAGCTCCATGCGACCAAAACCATAAACTCTCCGGTTCCCTCCTCCTTCATGGGTCTTCATCTGCATCATCGTCGGCGTTCTTGGTCTATCTGCGCATCACGAACTGTCAATTATTCTCTTCCGTCGATACCAACCTTCTTCGCGGCCTGTGTTGTTTGCCGCTTTGTCGATTTGCATCGGTAGTTCGATGTATCTCATCTCGTCTGCTGGGTGGGCGTTTAGGGAGATTTTGTCAATATGGGTTGGCTTACTGTTTATGGGTGCGTTTGCTTTTGGTAAAAGGGTGTTAATGTTTTCTTTTTATCTCTCTCGCTCTCTCGGTTCGGTCTCTCTTGGTCTGGTCTGCGTCATATTTTCGTCCCATGGGCGTATGCGTTTCTTGATACCGTGTTTCGCTGCAGCTGTCTATGACATGTATGATCTCAATGAGAACGTAGTCTTAATCGCTCCGTTCATCTTTATTCTTCCCTCTTGTGACTTATACCTGACGGCCTCTGTTAATGTGCATATAAAACTCGTGGAGATTGGCTAACCACGTTTAATTCAGGCCAGCAGATGTGATAGGTAACTGTAAATATTGACTCGTCTTTTATATTTTGGTACGTCGCTGCGGCTATTATACCATGGACTCTTCTTGTACGAATGGTGTAGATGACACAAGGTTGCCAGGGGAGCAAAATATGGGGGTTATCAGCGACTTCTATAGTGAGCACAGTGATAATGTAAGGCTTGGATATTTGGGGGGATCCCACCTTGCTGGGATGATGTTTGTTATTTGGGCAGCTAGGGTAGTCACCAGGACAGTTGTACCAGCCCTGGCAGTACTTCTTGTCGTGAGACTGTAAGACGTAGAGGAGGAGTGTGTGGTTGCCATGAATACCTACCGCATTGGACTTGTCGAAGATTTCGACGTAGACCAGCATAGTGATGGTGGCAGTGTGAATCCTAGACGGATTGGGTCACGTTGACGCAAGGCATATACCACCGCAGCTTATTGTTTTTTCTCAACAGGCAACATTATTATAAAAACGAGAAATTCACTTTCTGAAATGAAGAACAGGTATAGTTTAGTAAGTATTTAGTAACGCAAGGATACGAATACAGTATAGCACTACTAGAAAAGCACATTATTGAGTTCTCTAACCTATACATATATATTATAGTACAAGATCACTCGAATTAACAATCCTATTGTTCGTGACTATACCCGTTAGCGTCTACAAGTGTCGATCTCTACACATAATCTGAAAGTGTGTTGTATATTCACAAATATGAAATTATTACTTACAAATTGATAATTATTATTTGACTGTAGCGAAAATCTTCTGGAACCAGTTGATTGCCTGTGCTTCAGCTTGCATTCCCATCTCACTCTCCGTCTTGTCAGCTTGGCTTCCTCGGACGGCAAATCCGTGTCTTGCACCTTCATACCACACTACCTCGTGCTTGGCCTCGCCCGCCTCGTTCTTAATCTCTAGAACCGCCTTAGTTTCGCCGACTTGCTCTTTCGGATATCGTTTGTCCAGTGAACCAGCAGCCACACTCATCGGCATCTTAACCTTTTGAATGTCGGACGGTATTTCCAAAGCGGAAGGGTGGGCGATGTAAGTTGCATCCACGAGAGATTTACCATTTTCTCTCTCTTCATCCCAAGCTAGGATGGTAGCCCATTTGCCTCCCTGTCTATTATGAGATCTCAGACTCACGGCAAGATGGGCGATATGCACTTACCCAACAGAACCCAGCAGCTCCTAGTGGTATGTGGGCAGCCTCGTTTTTGCGGAGGGAATGGAAAAAGTCGAAAACTCGGGGCCGAATGACTGCAGGCCTTGTCGCCCAACGCCATGGAATCATGTACCAGATGCACTTGAGGAGGTGGTAGAACTTGGCTAACCCACCATTGTCAAGAGCATGGATGGAGATGATAAGTTCTGGGGGTGCATGGCTATCTGTGTATTTTTCAGTGAAGGGGAAGATATAATTTC
>JAAZQE010000914.1:0-11410 GCA_013620735.1 Clavariopsis aquatica
TATATATATATATATATATATATATACCCCTCCAATTTGCTATCCTTACCACTCCTCGAGGCTCAATTCCTCAAGCACTTTGCGACCTTCACCTTCCAATCCCCAATCCCCAATCAAAACTCACCCACCATGCCTGAAATCCCAAAGACGCAGATGGCCCAGGTCATCGAGAAGACCGGTGGCCCCGTTCAGTTCAAAGAGATCCCCGTCCAGCAGCCCGCTTCTGATGAGGTTCTCGTCAACATCAAGTTCTCTGGTGTCTGCCACACTGATCTGCACGCTGTGAATGGCGATTGGCCTCTTGTACGCTGCTGCCTCTTCTTCTCCCTCATACATATTCACATCAGGCATTACTGGGCACTAACGCACATGGCAGGCCACCAAGCTCCCACTTGTTGGTGGACACGAAGGCGCCGGTGTTGTCGTCGCGCGGGGTGAACTCGTCAAGGATGTCGAGGTATGTCTCCCTCGTCTCTTCTCAGGTCCAGCTCTCTGACTGACTCTCTCTCTCTCTTTCTCTAGATTGGTGATCATGTCGGCGTCAAGTGGCTCAACGGCTCTTGCCTAAGCTGCGAGTTCTGCCAGCAATCCGATGAGCCCCTCTGCGGCAAGCCCCTCCTCTCTGGCTACACCGTCGATGGCACTTTCCAGCAATACTGCATTGCCAAAGCTGCCCACGTTGCCCGCATCCCCAAGGATGTACCACTGGATGCCATTGCCCCTGTTCTTTGCGCCGGCATCACCGTTTACAAGGGCCTGAAAGAGTCGGGCGTAAAGCCGGGACAATGGGTCGCCATTGTCGGTGCTGGAGGCGGTCTCGGCTCGCTGGCCCAACAGTACGCCAAGGCAATGGGGCTGAGGGTCATTGGTATCGATACCGGTGACGAGAAGAAGAAAATGTGCCTTGAGCAGCTAGGCTCCGAACACTTTGTCGACTTTGCAACCTCGAAGAATGTCGTCAAGGACGTGCAAGCCGCGACCCCCGATGGCCTAGGCCCGCATGCCGTCATCCTCGTTGCCGTCAACGAAAAGCCGTTCCAGCAGGCTGCCGAGTACGTCCGACCGAGGGGTACCGTCGTCTGCATTGGTCTCCCTGCTGGCGCGTACCTCAGGGCTCCCGTCTTCGAGTCCGTCATCAAGATGATCACGATCAAGGGCAGCTACGTCGGTAACCGGAGGGACAGTGCCGAGGCCATTGAGTACTTCACCCGCGGTCTAATCAAGGCACCGTTCAAGGTTGTCGGACTCAGCGAGCTGCAGATGGTGTACGATAAAATGCACAAGGGTGAGATTGCCGGCCGGTACGTGCTGGACACGTCCAAATAGACGGCGGATAGGAAATGGTTACACGCGTGAAAAGATTTCCTTCAGCTAAGCGGATAATGCATACCAGAATGGTGGGTGGATGATGATATATATATATATCAATGCGGATGATAAAACCGACTGGGAGTTCGGCTTGGGACGCATTAACTTTGACTGTATATACTTGATCATCAAAATGGGATTCCGATTAACGTTATCCAAACAATGCCTCATGTTTGAATTGAATGCTCCATATAACGTTACCACAAAAGTAATCATGCATCAAGCTATACATGATGTCATTTTCAAACAAAACGAAATCAAACCCAAAATGTGTCCCAATGGCTGGCAATAATAAATGCTGGCGATATTAAATGTTGCCCTGAGGCCCGTCTAATAAATTATATATATATATATATATAAATGTGTATAAATACTTCCCTTCCTTCTTCTAAATGGTTTACATGGGGGGGGGGGGGTTTTGGTTTTTGTTTTTGGCACGCTAGCTATGCAATGTCATCAGTCATTCCCGCCAATACACCCGCGCCTATAATGCCCCCATCCAATGCCTCCTTTAGAATCACGCGTTTGGAAGCATTTGCCGGCGACGCCTTGGTAACTAGAGTGTCTATCCACCGCTGGCACGTCTCCAACCACTGGGGGTACTGCGATATTGTACCCCCGGCATAAGCAATGACCAACTCCTCCATCTTGCCTGTTCCATGCGCCCCAGCTCCATTGCTTTCGTCCCTCGTCTCCCGTCCAAAGTCCATGTGAATGTCGTGCACACAACCCAGAAGCCCCACACAAGCGGCAGCGATGAGCGCAGAGGAACGCTGTTGAACCGCGTAGGCTACATCGCGAATCATCCGCACTCTTGCGCGCGTCCAGAAAGTCGTAGGGGAACAGATGGACGCATATCTCATTTCGAGTTCTCTGGCAACCGTCTCGTCGTCCGCTCTAGCCACAATTTCGGACAGAAATCTCGTGGGGATCGCGTTCTTGGTCGTCAAGGATGGGGGAAGCTGCGCATTTGAGTCCAGCGCCACGATATCCACAAAGGCAAGCCGTACAATTTCACCCAAGTAACGCCCTGCCGTCATGTACTCGAAGGGCTGGAAACCTGGCGCGTCGCTGTTCTTGTCTAGCTCCACGTCCCAACTCGTCCTGAGGTTTAGATCGGTCAAGGGCTTATCTGCTCCTCGTATTGTCCACTCTGTGTTGATGACCACCGTCTCCACACTAGCAGCGAGCTGTTCCCTCTTTGATGGATGCAGATGCTCTATCTTCATAGGAACCGTGGCATTCGTTCCAGTGCCGACAATGAGGCCCATGGCTACCCGGCTATTGGGTGCTGCCTTTACCGCGTAGGCGAGAGAGGCAAATGTCGCCACTGTATCGTTTGTAATAGCGGCTATTCGTATCCGTGGTAGTCGAGATATCCGCCTCTTCTTGTTTGACGGATTCAATTCACCATGTCCATTGCCGCCATTCGTCACAGGCTCTACTAGGTGCCGGGCGTAGCCTGCGAGCAGCATCTTTCCCAAATTCAGGTCTGAGGTGATGGCAAAGCCTTTTCCCATTGGCAACAGTGTTGCTTCTGATAGGCATGTTTGTCTAGAATATGTCAGCTCAGACACCAAGTACCCCGCGCTGCCGGCCCCCAAGTACCGCAAAGGAGAGGCTGGGAAGGGAACCTCACGCCATGGGAAAACTGAATGTGATCCCCAATAGAAGCTCCTCGCCAAATGGTGACTCGGCATATTCAATTTCAGATACTGGCATGTCGTTGAGTGCCTCCTTGATCACCTCTGCTATACAGTCCCCAATCCACGTGAACAAGTCTTCCGCCTGGTCCATCTTCAGATGGTCTTCGATGGGCCAATTTCTGTCGTATGACCTTTTGATCTTCGAAAACGTCTTCCTTGGTGTGTCCTGGTTCGTGGCTTCGAGCTCGCCCAGCAATTCCACAAACCCAGCTCTTAGGTTGGTGCCCCCTACGTCAATGCTCAAAAACTTTCCCCTCTCTTTCCCCGACGGAAGCGCCGTGACGGGTGTGACCAGGAAATGCTCAATTGACGTCTTTGCGAGCTCTGCATACGTCTCCGAGAACCGGCTCGCCAAGTCTAATAACCAGTCCTCATTGATGAAGCCGGTGAGGGGTGCCAATGCCTTCGTAACATCCTCCTCCAGCTGTTCTGAATTGAGGGTGGTCACCATGATAGAAATGCTGAGGCACAGCTCCTCCCTCGGTCCTCAAAGACACAAAGCAACGACCAACGGAGCACTTCCACGCGCCTTAAATGCACCCTGATGGCCTTGTGATAGGGGAGGGGGGAAACGGAAGTCCGAATTCGAGGCTCGGAAACAGAGCACACAGTCGACGTTGGAATAAACAAGCGTCACGGTATCCCGAGGGGTGAGATTGCTCCCAAAGCTGTGTAGCCCTGCATGTTGAAGTTGCCGGTGTGATGGCGCCAGATGCTTGGCACGCGCTAGCCGTCCTGGTGCTTAGCCGATTGCTGTCTGGGAGTACCGAGTGTAGCTCAGCGAGCTGATGAAAAGAAACCTTATTTATGCCCTCAGGCGGCCCATTTGACTTGCTTTGTCGAGCCGGGCGCCCTGACCACATCCTATCGGCAATCTATTCCTCAACAGAAGCGCCGTATATAACAAGCCGTACCGCCTGCGCGCGCACCCTCTGCAATGGATGCCAAAACCCCTCTCCTCCCTCGCACCGAGGACGACGCCATGGCTCGCCGGCCATCTCCCAAGCGCTTCAGTCGCTTCCACGCTGCGGCATGTGTCGTGCTTTTCGGACTCTTCTGGTTGGCGACGTCGTGGGACTGCCACCAGCACCACGAAGGCGAGGACGAGTCCACAGGAGCAAAGGTGCCACTGGAGGTGCACATCATGTCCAAATGTCCCGACACGCGCGACTGCCTCCAGAAACTCGTGCTCCCCGCGATGCAGAATGTGTCCGACAAGGTCGCCTTTAGGCTGTCGTTCATTGGGAAGTGCGTATCCCCCGCCGTTCGCAGGCAGGCGCCATAGTGCATGCATATAGCCGCTGCAACGTGCACCACAGACATCGAGCCTATCTAACATGGCTCTAGAACCACGGACGAAGACGATGGTGTCCAATGTAGGCACGGCCAAACAGAATGCCTTGGGGATATCCTCGAACTCTGCGCTGCCTCGGTCTACCCTGACCCTAAAATCTACCTTGGATTCACAATGTGCTTGTCGCGCGATTATCAACGGATACCGCAGAAGGCGCTGGTGGAAGATTGCGCGCTCGAACATGGACTTGACTTTGATAAGCTCAATGATTGCATGAGCCAGGAAGACGGCGCGTTCGGCATGGGCATGCTCAGAGACAGTGTGATACGGAGCGCAAAGTTGAATGTCGCCACGAGTTGTACAGTTAGGCTGAACGGCGAGGTCCGCTGTATCACGGAGGATGGGAAGTTCAAGAACTGTGAAGGCGGATCCAAGCCAGCAGATCTCATCCGCGACATTGACAAATTGTACGACCAAGCAAATGGGTGGACTGAGTAATTAGGGGAGAGGTGCGGCTGCCCATTTCTTGCGACAAGGTTCCCATATTGTGTATTTTGGGACTGGCCCTTTTTCCATTTCATCTTGCATGCGGGCGGCGTTTCTGAAAGAACTTTTCTCATCCGTGTCTGCATATTTGGCGTTCAACATTCGTTTCTATACTACTCAGGTCACAACGGTTTGGGGTATACCCACGGGTTCCGATCCTCTACAAAGACCGGACATAGAGCAGCGGTCATCAATCTCAAAGATGTTATTAAGAGCGAGAAGGGCCTCCCTAAACACCAGCGATTCATACCTAATATCCGCCTAATACTCCATGCTGACAATACAATGCATAACACTACTGGAACTCGCCAAACTCGCCATCATCAAATCCAAGATCCTCAACCTTATGTTCGAATGTTTGTCTGCTCCTCCTCCTTTCCTCTTTTACGCTCTGCGCTGTCGGTGGCGGCGGCAAAGACAACACGCCAGCGCCCGTCCCCGGCGGCGGCTTTATGCTGAATAACGCATCTTGCTCACTCCTCTGTTGACCGGGGCTATTCTGCTCTGGTCTCGATCTCCTCCCCTTTAAGCCGCCGAGGTTGATACTAATAGTCTCCCCTTCTTTCAAACTGAAATCCCGCTTAGGTTCCTCCGGCGCAGCCTGCGGTTTTCCACGTGCTGCTGACCCGGGGCTGGGATTCTTCTCGAATCCGAGCACCCGCCGTGCATCTTGCAAACAGATGCTGAAATCAAACGCCTCGCTGCGGTCCTCGAATCCCATACCCAGTATTGCCTTCTTGCCCTCCCCTTGGACCGTAATTGCGAAGAACCGTGAACTGTCTAGTGCTTGCTCGACCGTGTTCGGACTTGTGTACGGTGCTGCTACGAACAAATTCCCTGTCGAGCCATCTTCTAAAAGCAGTGTTGTAGTCACGGTTTCAGTACCATCGTCGTCTGAAGTCGAACCGGGGGCCGGAATTGACGTTTCGAGAATGCGAAGCCGCGCGGTGAAGATGAGTCGCTTATTGTTGTCAGCTGTCCAGGTCGAGGCCTGGTAACCTTTTGTTGAGGTGAGCGGCGGGATTTGGTAAATGTGAACTTTTGGAGCAATGAAGAGGACGCGTTGGATTGCGGTAGAGGGGAGGGGTGCGCCAGTGAGGGGATCGGTGTTCATCTTGAGAGAATATTCGGTTTTCGATCGATCGGGGGTGGGGCAGCTTTGTAGGTCAACGGCGAGGTAAAGGGTGTGTACTAAAGTACAAGTCTTAGGAATTCGGAATTCTAGGGAGAAATGTCGACTCTGAGGCGGGGGATTCTCTGCTCCGCCACGCTGCGCCTGCTCACGGACCGGAATGAGATCGATTCGAGGTGAAGAGGATCGGCTGGGAGAGTTCTCAGCCACAGTCGAGCAGCGGCGATTGTCGAATGGGCGTGGACGAGGGATTGGGGCAGAGTTTCAGTAACATGGTCAAGTTTGGAAGTGAGACGGTGATGTGTTGGCATCTGCCTGCAGGGAGGGCCTGGGGCCATCCTGGCAAGCTGCAAGGTGGGAACGACCCCGCCATCAGGCTCACGTGATGAGTGCGAAGTCGGAGGGTGGGGAGTTGTTGTGGTCAAGGCAGGATTGGGGTTTGCAATTTGACAGTATCCGACAACTCTAATCTATTGCATCTTCTCTGGTGGTACATATGAGTGTTGTAAAAGTTGAGATGCTTGCTCCTGAATGCCCAATATGACTACTTCCATGTCTCAAATATCTTTTTACACACCAGCAGCACCAGACTTATACGCAGCAAACCCCTCCTTTGCTGCATCTTGCACTGAACTCTTCCCCCCAACAATCTCCTTGCACTTCTCCAAAATCGTCGACCAGTTCTCAAAAACTGTGAATGGGACATCCTCATTTGCACAGTACGTGATGAGATCATGGCCCTTCTTTGCAAATAATAGATCTGTCTCTCTGGCAGCAGAAAGGTCAGACACGCCATCTCCGGCGTAGAACATTATGGGTCGCACGTCCGCAGGCAGTGAAGAGTATTTGCGAAGCTCGACAGATTTGTCGTGCCCGAATCCGCTCTCAGGGTGCTGGAATAAGATTTCCCAGCCACCTTCGTCATCAATCGTCTTCCCGGACCTGGCACCTACAAAGTTTGCAATGACCTGCATTTTTTCGGCCTCGGGCCCGATCAGCGCATGAAGCAGCGCCTTGATAATGGGCTCCATGCCAGATGAGAGGACAACAACGGGAATGTTGTTTGCAACGCTCCAGTGAAAAAATTCGGTGAAGTAAGGGTCCAGTTTGATGTTGTCGACGAGGTATTGAATACATTCAGAGTAGGGCTTGGTCACGGAATCCATCATCTCGCGAAACGAGTCCCGGAAGGTCTTTTTGTTGGATAGACAGTCCAAGTTGCCTTGCCGCCGCTTTTCGTAGCCGTAGCCTATGTTGTCGGTCTACTCGGGTCCTATCAGCATTGCGTTTTTTTTTTTTCGCAGTTCAGTCCCAGTACCATGAAGTCATTGCCTGTAAAAAAAATTCAGTATGTGCTTTTCACGATCGAGTCTTACACAAAACGAACATGTTCTATCTGTGTAGGAGTTGTCAAGACTCACTGTCCTGCATCGTAATCGTGCCATCAAAATCGGTGAAGAAGATGAATCTGGGATTTGTCTTCATGGCCGGAAGTGCGGCGATATTCTGCAAACCCATGGTAGTTGGAGTATAAATATAGGTTCGGGTGGTGAAGAAATAAATGAATAGTGCACGCTGATTCTACACCGTGAACAGTGAAGTCGAAGAAAGAGGTCCAAAGAAAGTTTCTGGACGCTGTTGTTGAGGGCTTAACGGCTCGCTAAAAAAGGCATCCCGGTCGTCCTGTTTCGATGGCCTTGGCTCTTTCATACTCGCATCAAGGTTGTAGTTGTAGATGTGGGGAAGAGGTAAGCATTTGTGCTTTTGCAGCATTTGGGTCATCGGACGGACAAGTTACAATTTCAAGGCGCTTTTCTTCTGGGACTCACGGCGTCTTGTGCACTAGTCTACACCATATTCGCTCAATAAACAGTGGTTTGAACTATGCCCACCCGTACTAGTAAAGAGAAGAGCGATGAACATGTAATACCATAAATTTTAGTTATTGATGCTATTTGGAGATATCTATCTCAGAATGTGGAATGCTCTTTGTACCCTAGAGAATACCATCGTGCATTGGTGGCGTACACCAGCCACATCCTGTCATTGGCCAATCTATCCTCGGCGCTATGTTGAATCTTTGCGCAACATCACGGTTATCGTCTCCCTTCCTTTCTGATGTAGTATCCACGCCCGCGACAAGAATGAAGCCGTTGCTTCAGTGTGCTTCGCGCTCCCTCGTCACGCATCCTGCTTTCGGGATCCCATTACAAATATGCAGACCTTTCATCAGGAGCTTCGCGAAGTCCGCATGGAATGTACCGTCGATACGTCTGCGCTGCGAATTCCGGGCAACCTCCATGTATCCGCCTAAATCCATAGCCCTTCCGGGATCCGAAATATCTCTCAATAACCGAACCCGACGGTACTTCTCATCTTCATCAACCACCTTCGAGAAAGAGAACCCTCCCAAGCCGTCCGAGGCCCCACAATTGTACCAGATACCGCAAGATCTCGGGTCGTCGATACCTAGGCCTTCCATCCCTCCTAAAATCGAAGATACAATAGCTAGAGTACCAGCGGAAGACTTGCCGTCGCATAGGGATGGTCAAAGATGGAATTTGTCGAAACGATTAGCCGAGTTCATGGACGACTTGCTGCCCAAACTCGCCATCGTTACTCAAAAGGTCAATACATACACTGGGACTGATTACTCGGGCATTGAAGCACTCAGGAAAGAGATCAAGGATCAAGGTAAATTTGCTGTCATGGCAAGCTGAGGGTTGAAAGTTGACGGCCACATAGAGAAGCTCGTAAAGGCTCGCCGTCTCGCGATTGACGAGGCGAAACAGGCTCTCGATGCTGCGCATGCCCAACAAGGATCTTCACAGAAAGAAGTTGTGGCGCTGTTGGAAAGGAAACATTCCTGGTCAGCGCATGATTTAGAGAGATACATGTCATTGATACGGTCGGAGCATGTCAATGACCAGGCGGTCCGCGAAGCAAAAGAGTCAGTCCAGAATGCTGAAGCTGCATTAGAAGAGGCCCGGTCACATCTAGAGAAGAGAGAACGAGCGCAGTACCATGAGGAGCAGATCTGGAGCGATACTATTCGGCGGAACAGCACTTGGGTCACTTTCGGGCTGATGGGGCTCAATATTTTCCTTCTTCTTGCCTCATTGGTTGCAATTGAGCCCTGGAGACGAAGTAAGATGGTGAAGGAAATCAAACGGACACTAGACGCACAAAGGATGGCTATGGGCAGCCCAACAGCTGTGGGGCCCGCATTGGCAGTAAATTCGCCCTCTCTGATTGAAGCTCAGATCAATGATTTTGTCGAACCCGCTAGCAAGTCTCTCGAAGACTTGCAAGCTGCCAAGTCTGATTTTTCTTTTACATCTGCAGCTGAGGCTGTCCAGGTTGTGGAATCACCCGCTCAGATGGACATCGTCAACGCGACAGCCGATCCTAGCACTCTCGGAGCCGTCCCTCTTCCTCCAGGAAAAAGTAACCTTCGAGGAGCGATTAACCCTGAAGAGGGGATTCAAACGAGCACAAAACCAAAATCTTGGAATGCGAAAATCACCACCATAGCCTGTGACCTCGTGAGCAAGAGAAATATCTCAATGCGGAAAAGAGACTATACCACTTCACTTCTCCTGGCTACGGCTGTGGGTGCTTTCATTTCGGGGGTGCTAATAAAGTTTACTATGTCGAGGTGATTCGCCGCTCGTGAGGTCAGACCAAATTTCCGTCTGTCTTCTATTTGGCCCCTTCAGCTCACAAACATGTGGAAACAAAAGGGTGTGATAACCGTGCGCCCATATGTATGACTAAACGCTGTACATATATCTCTTGTATCTATATTACTGTTTAGAGCCAACGGTGTGGTCAGGAGGTGTGCGAAATGGTTCACCCCACCAAACTATGCAGGTCCTGAATTCAGGTCCCATAAGATGTATGGGCCACCAATTCTTTTCTCCGAGTTCGAAGGTAGTTGATTCTGCGATTCTGTCTCTCTTTTTTGTCCACTGGTTCAGCCAGCGTTTCACGGACTAGATACTCACACTTTCCAAACAGGGAAGTGGTGGGGAGAGGGGGGATATGGAATCTTTGGACGGTTTGTCAAATTCTTCGTGAATTTGTGTGACGCCTTTCACATCGCCCTTTCCATACGTTGGAAGACTAGCGTATCCAATACAGCTTTAAGAGCGTCCATCTTGGATATTCTCACTCTGATACGCAAAAGCACTCCGAAGGCCGAAGGCTTCCCATGTTAGGCGAGCCTGTGTCCTATTAATATCTAGTAATATTCCTTTCCGCTGTAAAACATATGCATACTTGAAGCCCAAGGTAATTGCTATTGGCGGGGTATTATGCAGGCGGAGCATCTTCTCCGATTGCCTCCCATAGGTATGGTAGTATGTGGCTTTTCCTAGTTCAAGTCTCTGCCGTATATGGTCCTCGGACCCTAGTTGGAATTGCGCCCTTCCCCCGCCAGCCCACTACACAATGTCATTGCAATGTTGGGGCACATTTCACCAAATATAGATATCGGTGGTGATCGTTGCACCTGCACATCTCAAACTAAATGCATACAAATCTGCTCAAAAGCGCCCGCCCAGCAGCCTGCAACCATCCAGGCCGCCACTAGGAGCGGTCAACCATTGGATGGTTCCCTTGGAAGCGGAAATTTCTTCCCGGCCACTAAAACATCGGAATTTGCCGATTGTTACACCTCAGCTGCGTGATTCCAAACCATTTGCGGAAATGGGAGTGAAAAGAAGGGTGTCCAGTTGCAAGGATACAGTCTATTCTTATGCTGACTTACAGAGAAGTTGCTTACTTTGCACGACAATGAGCGCTAGAAGACGCGGGGTCTCGGTTTAGCGAGGGCCGTCAAATCACAGGCAGGGTGTTAGGGCAAACGTGGGTAAGATGAGAAAGCTTAATTGCTTATGTGCAGGTGGGCCTCCATGATTGGAGGGAGAAGAGCTTGGAATAGCTGGGTGGAGGCTGGTTTCGGGATAGGGCTGAGATTGGGGTGCTGGATTAGAGATCGGAGAGTGCGAATAGGCCTTGGACACCCGCTCGTATGATAGCTCCATACAGCTGTGGGGAGTTGCATATATGAGACCCATAGGCACAATCAAAGACCTTTTGTCATGAGTAGGATTGAGTTGTCATCACGAATTCCTAGACATCATCTCCACTTCCACTATTTTTTGCAAACTACAGTTTGGGGTCCTACTACCGTGCACTATTATATACCCCTTCCCGCGACTTTCGCATGGTAATCGCGGATCATTACTAGCTTCAAGTGGTCTGGCTACCTCAAGAGCACTAAAATCATCTCGCCATATATTCATTTAGGCTCCGCCATTTGAAAATCTGTATAGCATAATCATACACTATGGTGTACAC
>JAAZQE010000915.1:0-11396 GCA_013620735.1 Clavariopsis aquatica
AATGAAGCAAATAACCGTAACATTTACTCATTACCAGGCCAATGGCACGTGTAGGTAAAACCTTTGGCAACAGGTATCTCAAATGGACGTACCCATTTTAAGAGTTCTAGAAGATAACACACAAAGAACAAGGCCTTGTACTGGCCGTCACTAATTTCCCTTTCAATATTGTACCACAAATATTGCATTTGCTTTGAGCCATAGATCTAATAGTCACAAAAGAAGTCCTAGTACATCCTAACAAACTGTGTCAAAGTGTGCCCTTGTGGTGGAGTATTCCTTGCCTTCTATGACGGATAGGCTCAAGTGAGTACGATTCAGCGCACGAATGTACGAGAAGTATGGCCATTCCATATTTGACGAGATTTGGTCGATAAATACAGTCTTTGTTGAATTGATGTCATTGCCAAGGCATATCAACTCATATCTAGTCAACCCTGGGATAATCCTTCGGTAGTCAAGAAGATTCGAATACTTTCGCCGTGTGAACCATGATACCTTCCCTGCTGTAGGTATCTTGGAATTGAATCTTATTTTGTGTTTGAAATGGAACCTTACAGTTAGCAATATCCCAAAAAGGTAAGGTTCTTGTGAATTGTCAATCAGAAACAATTATTCGTGGCCTGAAACTAGGTCAAACGTGTTAAGGAATACTCATTTACCAACCCCTTCATCAACCCCAACCAGCCTCCGATTACTGCCTTGATGTCTACGTCTTGTGGCACTACAGGGTAACAGAATCTTTGTAGTAGCTAGCCCCGATTTCAAAATTAGTAAATCCTACATATCTGAGCTCTGTGTAGTAACATAACTTATGTGGGGTCTGTCACAATAATAATATATATTGAAACAAGGCAATGAAAATTGAATCCTGCTCAAGGGACCCTAAATGAGGGAGGAAAAGATATTGAAAGATCACCTCTTCTCAAATTTAGACGGCAAAACCACGAATAATTATTTACAGTCTGCAGAATTCAGCAAGAGAGGAATAACCAAGATAGAGGCTGTTCCAGACTGTATCCAAATCATGAATCATGCAAGTACACTGGAGATGGGCACAGCCGGCTAAAGGATGTTGCACGTTCTTTAGACGGCACCTCAACCACAATTACTTCCATGCCGATGCCCCTAAGCCTGGTAAGGAATCTTTTTGTGACATCACTTTTCTTGTTTAAAATTCTTCTCATGATAGTTGCTTCAGCTGCTGGAAGAAGAGATCATCCTTTCTGGGGTCAATGCCGTCGGCATCACATCTGCTGCGCCTTCGTTTAGTCAAGCTCTTCTTTCCAGTATGCGGGTACTGTATTGTGTACGATCTCTCCACCTTAAATCAAACAATTAACGAACTTCTTCGAAAAAGATCCTGAGGATGCCCTATGCTTGTTTCCACCTCAATATATGGTTTATGCTTCTAAAATCCATAGTGCTTTCCTTTAGTGCTATGACCGTCATCTGGTAGCTGGTGGACTCAACTGTCTCTGGAGTCCCTGTGCCATGTATTCTGCTCAACCACGTCCCCATGAAAAACCGAGGCACCACTTGTACCATTCTTCAATCAATGGACGCCGTAAAAAACTCCGATCGCACTTTTTATTTGCATTGTCATCCTTACTAGGGACCTTTCAAGCTTCGTGAACGTTCATTGGGGTCCCTTTAGCGCCGCCTCCGTATATTTGCAAATTTATCCCTCACAGTTTAACATTATTATTCATCTAGCGGAAACTGTTCTATTTGAAATATACATATCCACTAGCGCTTTCCATTTCCATACCCTGGGAGTTAGCGAAGGGTACAAGGATTATTCTTAGGAAGAAATTGCCAATTCTAGAAGTAGTCAATGTAGTGGAAAGATGGCTAGAACTCTTGGGGCCTTAGCTAGTGGGGTCTAAACGAATTAAATAGTTCCAGTGGGATTCATAAGATAAAAAGGCTATAAGACTCTGAAATTAGGATTGATGAAGATAATCACGGTGAACCATATGCAATAGATATATAGGGCAGAATTGATTATTCAGTGGTGATAATAATACATATGACAATTACATCATGGCGCTGGGCTTAAACATGTTAGTTATATTGAACAATTGAATGTTCTCTAAGCATCTACATTCATATAAGTGCCAAGTTGCGTGGGGTGACGTCATATATTAGTTACGGAATTGCCCAGATGTTTCCCGTTGATTCACACAACCCAGTTAAGCGACGGAACATCCTGTAAATCGTCCACCTAGAGTTTGTTAGAGAGTTGAGCTCCGTATTACTCTTATATCGCACGTACATTTAGTCTGTCAATTCCTTCTTCAATCAGTTGTTGCCATTGGCTTTCACTTGGAATGTCCCCTTTGGTCAAAATTAGCTCACAACTTGTCAAAGTGCATGCAATTAAACATACAGTATCGGACCTTGAATCCTTTGCCATGTGCAGCTTTTACTTGATCTCTCAAATTCTGCAAATTGCCATCCGAAATAGGGCCTCCCGATGCCTGAACGGCCTCCTTGAAGCTTGCGCTAGCATAGAACGCATTCGATGTATCAAATCTCGAGAGATCTTTGCCTATTCTAGCGTCTACGAAAAGTGCGCGATTTGGATTCGTAGCGTTATTGGTTGCCCTTGCGATAGGTTCTGGGAAATTTCCGTCTTTAATCGCATTACCACTTGCTATCACAGTGACAAGACCTTGCTTAAATCCGCCGTCCCAGTGACTCAAGTAACCTGCCGTTCGGAGAGGCTCCAGGGCTTTGACGAGAAGATCCCAGGTCTCGTCACCGTTTCCCTTGAAGTCAACGAGGAAGTCTAGTCCTTGGCTTGGCATTCGAGGGAACACTGCCTTCCTATCATCAATAAGCGACTTAATAGGATTGAGATACAGGTCCTGGATTGTCTGACCATCGGCACCTGGATCCGTGTGACCAACGGTAAGTTTGTCGCCGTGAGGATAGATGTCCGCTTCTACACTAACGCACCCAGCACTTAGTGCAGAGTACAGTGCTGTGTCGCGCTCATAGTCATTGTGACTATGGCATCCTACTGGGGTGATGTCATTGAAGGTGTAGGTTGGGAATGGGACCAAAGTGTTGCCCTTCCCTCCATTGCCTAGTGGCCCAATGGCTTCATCCATGATTACGATCTTGTCCAAGGAGTCAAATATTGGCGGTATTTTCTTCGCAATAGCGTGGTAGGAGACGGTGTCAGTGCCTACTTGCCAGGTTCCTCCCTTCGTATCCCCATGGTCATTGCCGTAACATTTTCCACCTCTTTGCGATAATTTCTTCAAATATTTCTTGCATTTTTCAACTTGCTCAAGATATTAGTTTTCCATCATGAGTTTCAACAGCAGTCACCTACCTTCTACGTCGTGCTCACTTTCCAGCTTGTTATGGATCTCAAAATATACATATCCATTATTCCCGGTCGTCTCTGGGTTCCCTCCAAAGTCTAGCCAAACTCTGGTGGCCATGGATAGAAACTTCTTTCCGCCAACATTTTGCCCACCAGCTTTTGTGCAGAAATTATCTACAGCACTATTGAAACCCACTCGTTCAATTTGCTGGTTGTTCGTTCGGACGTTGTTTACTGCCATCCATGTATCACCGCATGAGGAGATATAGTCTGACGCTCGCTTCCGAAATGGAGACGCTTTAGTGCTCTAAAATGATGAGCAGATATCTGAAGCAAATATGTTGGTAGGTACCAATGGGAGAGTCAATATCACGATTGTGATTAAGTTTCTCATCTTGACCAAGAATGAATAGCAAGAACGCTGAACGCTAGTCAAAGATCCTATGAGAATAATAGCAACCAAAAGTATGCATTTAGTATTTTCAGGTAGCAAAACACGAATATAGAAAATGTCTATATGCGCAAGGGAATCTGCTTCAGTAAGTAGAGGCTTCTATACCTAATTTCCGAATCGTTACTATACGAAGTCCGATCTGCTGATCCGCTGATCTCGGCGTTCACTCTGCTAGGACAATCTGTACAGCCAACGAACGTGCATAAAGTAATGCACGTGGGTTGGGGAGGAGTGGGGGCAGGAACGAGGCGTAGTTATCTTGGCAGTGTTTTAGATTCTCCTGTGTTGATGCATTTTAGGTCGAATGCCGATTGAAGGATTACAATGACAGAAAGATGACGAGATTAGAATTAGCCCAACTGCGATACCCGACGTTCAAGTCGAAGTATCTGCAGCGGAGTAAGTGTTCACGGACCTAATTTTCATAATTTCACCCAGCTCCTCCTATCGAATTCACGGTACATCTACAAATCCAATTCACAATACTTCTATTGAAATCCCAAGAACTGTAATATATCCCTAAACTCTGGTTATGTGTTGTTTGTCCACCTTGGACTAATTTAGTAGACACCAGGGAGCTTCCCTTAAGACCTCTGTTTAATAGTATCATGAAATATTCCTTACCATGAGAAAGAGGCAGGTTTGACACCATTTTTTCCTTGCACAATTGATACATAGTAACGTCGCGGTTTGATTTCTTGTGAATGGTTGCCACAATAAGCCTCACACAAACCTGTGTTTCTATTTTCGAAACGGCTCTAATTAATTGGTGAATTCGCGCAGCTTTCCTAATCAGGGCTCTCAAATCACGCACAAGCTTTGGTAAGCTTTGTGTCTATGACCAATGTAGCTTAGCGCATGGAAGCTTCTCAAAGGAGATGACATTTGGCAACTCCGCACCCAATGACAGTGTTCTGCATCAAGCATGGTCGCAGATCCAGCAACTAGTAGATCCTCACACGACGATGGCAGTGTCGAATCCCTGGACAGTATATAAAGGGTGCGTACTCCGGGCCTGAACAATTTTCCGAATTACAGACCCACCGCTTTAATCCAACCATGAACAGAATTGTAAAAGGGATCGGTGCAGGTGTCGGCCTCGTCAATGAAGCACTCGCGCATCGAAAAGAGAAGAAGGAAGCAAAAGGAAAAGAACCCTCAATTGAAAATCAGAATCTGGCTCCCGAGGATGACGCCAATGACAGTGACCTAGAGGATGACGAGATCGCATGGCGCCTTGATGAAGCGGCTGAGGCGGCTGAACGGCAATCATCAACCGCCAAAAGCGACATGGCAAAAGAACAAGAAGCGGAGGGCAGACCGCTCATGGAATATACGGTGGATGGGCTCGTAGACAATTTTGTTGCGCATCACCCAGCTCCTCCCCCTGCGTACTCGCCGCCTATGGGTATGCTCGGCGCACCAGTGGTTTTGCCACAGAAACGACCGAGGAATAAAGGTCGTGGATTTGTTAGAGCGTACGCGCCGATGTTGGCTGATTGTGGGATTGATCAAATGACCTTTCTCGAATTTCTTGATGGATTTGACAAGAGTACCCAGGTATGTTTGACTGAGTTGAACCATTATCAGCTCGATGCTAATCAAGAATCAGGCAAGCCAATACCTTACCGTTATTAACGCTGCTTCAATGGTTGTTGGCATGGTTCCTGAGCCCATCATCATGGCTGTCACAATCAGTGTCCAAGTCGCTGTCGGCACAGCGCAAGAACTCCAATCGCGGCATCGTACAAATAACTACCTTGATCAAATGAATGACAAGCTGTTCCGGCCTCATGGCCTTTTCTGTATGCTCATGACATACAAGCCTGATGTGCAATCTTCGAATGAGCCAGTCATGACAGCTGGTATAATTTCGAAGACTATTGCACCTTCAGACTCCAAATTTAAGGAGCAAATGAAAATGTTCAAGCTTACTAGCGGGAAGTCGAATGGTGAGATGGAATTGCCCGAGGCGGCGCCACTGATCTATCCAGCACTGGAAGCGGTCATGGAGCAAAAGTCGATGACTTTCAAGAGCAGTTCTCAGTTCGTGGCGGACTATATGGATCGGCGAAGCGCAGCGAAATATGTAAGTTTGGATTAATGAAATGTATCATTGTATGATGAATATTCATAAAATTATAGGCATACCAACACCCAACCTCAAAGCTAAATGTTCCACAAGAGAAGAAGTTCGCATCTCGTTACAGCGATCCAAACCATCCTGCCAACAGCGGCTCAATCAGCGCCCTATTGACCGGAGGTGTGGTCGATCTGAGCAAAGGTAGAAGAGAAAGACGGCAAAGAATTCGAGATAAGCGGAGGCAGAGACGGGGACTTCCACCACTCTCTGAAGAAGAAAAAAGGAGACCCAAGCAAACACTAATTGGGCGAATGCTTACTCAAGATGTCCTTTATATGATGATTGTCAATATGCCGACACAAGAGGAGATGGATCATGCGCTAGCAGTAGCCAAAGGAAAGGCCTAAAGTTTAGCAAAAGATGAAATTGGTAGACACAAGACAACGATGCCCTAGGACTCCACGCTATATGCGAATGAATTTTCAATCATCTTACATAGGACTGCGCATCGAACTTTGTTACCACTGCTCAGTTTCCAGCCTTGCAGCTGTTGCTGTCCATACACGTTACTCTAGGTCTGTAGTTTCATACCCAATCTTAACTCACAGCTTGCCCCTCATGATCCTACTATTTGCACCTCCAGCACCCAACTTTGCTACAAGGGCATCGCCCACACTAGCCAGGCTAGCCTCGAATGCCTCGCTAGTCGCAGCCGTCCAGTCCGCATTAGCCCCTGGCACAGCCTCCTCGCCCGCAAAAGCGATGTACAACACATCGTGGTTGCCATGTCCAGAATTTCCAGTGATCTCCTCATTGGGGAAGCACATCTTCCCAAGGCTCAAACTCGATTCGCCAGTGACCTTTCCACCATTGACATCACCCCATACACCGTAAAAGAGATTTTCACCACAGACAATGGCGACGACGGACAGTGGTTTAATGCCAACAGACTGTGGATCAAAGGCCTCGCCACCGTCGCCCTCCTCAGGCGAGTTATCATTACCTAACACGACATAGTTGTGAACGTGGGAGTCGAGGTCATCGATGCCGAATGCCCGAACCTGATCTTTGAATGCGGTTTGGCTCTGGCCGGTTGGATCGTTAAAGCAATCTCCTACACCAGCATTCAGGCCGTCGCAGTCAATGTCAGCATCTGCGTAACCATTTCCAGTGTCCTTGAGGTAAACTGCGCCACTGGCGTCATCTTTGCAGTACACAGTATCGGATTCGCCTTGGCCGGAGTCGTAGCGGATAGAGATGGGGTTGGGGCATTCGCCGCTCTATACCTAGTTAGGAATCGTGCACATGAAAGAGTATGTGGGGATTTGTAGGGGTGCATACAAGGTGCGAATCGTAGAATGCTTTGACATTTTCTGGGATCTCACGGGCTGTCGCGAGGCTGGCTAGCAGAATCGTGATAGAAGTTGAGGCGCGCATATTGAATAATTTGTTTGAAAGCAATTGCTTAAGGAATGTAAGAAGGGAATAAATCGATAAATGCCTTGAGTAGTGCAGAAGTTGGAAGCTATGTTGTGATGCCAGTCTTGTGTCTCCCTTCACACTCTTATATGGATCCGCCGTCTTGGTGGTGGCTGATGCTCAGGTGTTTATTTAAATCCTAAAGTAGAATTTTGACGTAAAAGGACCAGCGAACAGCTCCCCCAAGACAGCCAAGTTCATTCCCCGACTGCACTGTCGTTAGTCACCACACCGAGTGGTGGCTTAGCCAGCACCACGGAACAGGCATTGGTAGATCGCTATGTTGTGGTAGGTCCATACAGGGTTTCAGCCTAGTCCCTGGCGGGCTGATCGCGGAAGCTGCCGCAGGGGTGTTTCACACACCCCGGAGTCCGATGTTTGTCATCAGAGAGGATGATTGCCATGGAAAGTTATTGGATGGTGTGGCCCCTGAGGCTGGTGGTATTTATAAATTTATCTGGAGGAGGCATTCTCTGCACGACAGTACGATCCATTGGAAGAATGTGTCCGTCCTGAGAACTGATTGGAGAATCTTGCGAGACAAGCAGCTTAAGCTTCGCTAAGGCGGATATTAAGATGTCAGCAACGTATGACAATTTTGCGAAAGAGGCTTTTGATAATTGCAGCGTTAATTTCGTCGTAGGGGGAGTATTTGGATTCAAATTAACACAATTTCTTGTTGCATTTCACGAGAACGATTCCTCATCGCGACCGTCCGGGGGTTATCTACTCTAGCAGAAACCATTTACAGGGACGAATCACTTCAACTTTCTCGCTCAAATATGTTCATTGCTTGTCTCCAGCAAATATCCGGGATTGGTATTGAAATATTCATCCTAAATGCCTCAAAAGATGAATATTTCTGAATAGGCTTGCAAGTTTCGTAATCACTCATGATAATGGTTTGCGATCAATTGCATAGGTTGATAAGAAGCCCCTGAATTGAAAAAGAGTGGATTTATGAGGGATCGGTTATACTAAATACTAAATAGAGATCGAGAGTAATTTGCTGTAAATGTACTAGACCTCTTATCGATGATTGGGCACCTATTAGCTGTTCAGGAGGTGTAAGTTTGCATTGCGCAATTATCATAGAAATTCTAAAGCTTGAGCAGCTTCGCAGCATTTCCAGAGGCAATCATCTCCCATTCGATTTCACTGACTTGTCCTGAGATCTTTAGGCCCTCCATAAATGCAACACCCTCTTCATTCGTTGCCCAAGGATAATCGACTGAGAACTAAGTAGACAATTTAGTATTCTCCGTTCAAACCCGCTGAAAGACCAAGTAGCACTTACTATGATTCTATTGATTGATATGGTTTTCTGCAGCGTTAAGAAAGGGCTTAGGCTAAAGAACCCGCTCGTTGTCACCCAAACATTGTTCGCCCAAGCTTCTTTGACCGTAATCCCGTCCGTTTTGGCAGGTCCAAGCGCATTAGTGACTCGATCCAACATGTATGGAATAGTTTCTCCCATATGCCCAAGAACGAGCTTGACCTGTGGAAATCGATCAAACACTCCACCAAGCCAAAGGTGCAAAAAGCTTAACCCAGCATCAACATGCCATCCAAATCCATGCGCAGATAGTATCGCTGCTATACCTTCGTTATAATCCCCACGGTTCGGAGTATCGCGGCCACCAGGCTCTGTCACATCTTCGCTTGGCGCGTATGTTGGATGTAGGTATATTGGTACATCAAGACGCTGGGCAGCCTCCCAGAAGGGATCGTATTCAGTTGTATCGTAGAATGTCATGTTGTTAAGATCGCTGTCAATGAGCGCGCCAACTAGACCAAGAACGTTGATACATCGCTCGAGCTCTTCTGCAGCGGCTTGAGGATACGCCATTGGGAGATAGCAGAAACCACGAAATCGGTCAGGGTTGGTAGATATGGCAGTAGCTAGCTGATCATTTATTTTTTTAACGTCATCCACTTCGTATAGAGCATCAGGAGAAGGGTCGTTGGAGAGAATCTGTCACAAAGTTAGCGATTTGCTCTTAATATATGTCAACAAGAATAATCCTGTTTTTCAAGCAGTTTCAGAGCCTAGATAAACAGTCGATATAGGAGATGAAGAGGGGCTGACCTGTATTTGAATCCCATTCTCATCCATACTTGGTAACCTGTATTGGTCGATGTCCGTTATATACTTGCCGAACGTTTCTCCCATCGTCTTCGCCATAATTTGGTAAATAGTGTTTGATTCTTGGTATGGAATTGATGCTTCCGAATCGTAGTGCTCCTCCATTGTAATGTACGCGGAGACGGGCGGATCAATATGAGTATACTTTGGCGCGCTCTCGGAGGCCTTCAGGAAAGCTTGAAAAATAAGGAAATTACGAATGCAAGTCTTCATTTTGTGAGGATAGTTGAAAATCTGAGGGAATGAATTCAAAAAATGTGACGGAATTTCTGCATGAAAGGAATCCCGAGAATAATCGATCGTTAAGTACTTTTCGAATGATCGTCTAGTTCAACCATCCAGTATGGCGTTGGATACTCCGGAGATGAAAAACAGCACTTCTCCGGGAGAAAATACGATATATGCACATGATATGTCCTGGACACGGACAACACTTCGTCCGGCACCCGTTTTATGAGCTAAAATGAGGACCCAGCAGTATGAATGAGGAAAAAGACGTACTATTTCCGGATAGCGCATGCTATGTATTGCACTGGGATGATCTAGAATTCTTACATAGGATTGACTTCAGTGAATGTGGGCTGCTCAAGGGTTCACGGAAGCTCCTGGGGTATGAGACTAGTCACAGCTTTAAGAGTAAGTAATATTCATTTTTATCTCTACTTCTGAGTGATTCAGTCAGTTCCAAAAAAACTAAAAATGATCTTTTTTACTACCTACATACTTCAATGTTTGCTAGTTGATGTAACTAGAAACTCAGTAAAGATGTTCAAACCTTAAAACTCTACAAAAGGATATATCCTAATAAACTTATCATCTTGCCATATGCCGCTACATACTCAAGATATCCGGATAGCCTGAAAAAGCATTACGAGAATGGATGTAAAATTCAAAAACATGTTTCCCTGGATTTGTGTGTATCATGTCAATCCACATGAATGATTTCAGCAAATTTTTCAATTCTCTCCACGATTCGACGGCACACAAATTGGTGTTAACAACCAACAAAGACTCCAAAAACCAATCGTCAGTATTATCGAACACCGACACATATCCAACCATAAGAAGCCAAAGAAGGAGCTGTGGAGACACCGGTGGAGAAATCGGCCTAGTAAAACAATCTCTAAACGCAGAGGTGAATTGGGTATGAGAAATGGCGGGTTGCTTCTGTTGGAGGAAAATACTGCACGAAAAAGCGAGGAGACCAAGACGAATAAACTCATCTCTAGATCCGGAGTCGAAGTGGCAGCGAATTAGGTGGTACATGACCGAAGCCATGGCATCTAGGAAAGTTTCCATAGAAATGAGCTGGCCGGATTCAGCAGCAAAGTTGATTGTAGCGCAGAACATCGTCATAAACTCCCATACCCCAACAAGTTTGTTATCCATATTGTTAAAAGGTATAAACGAGTTGGACTGAGAGCCAGCTGTGACAGTCGTCTGCATATCAAAAATCAACGACAAATCTGGATAGGAGAGAAAGGTCTCTGTGGATGTGGTGTTGCTAAAGAATACGGGTTGAACTCCGCTTCGGAGTGCCAGAATTAGATCGCACCTGTAGCAGTTAGCCCATTCATAGGCTTTTAGTATAGTATCACATGCAAGTCCTTACCTGAGGATGAGAACCAGAAGCTTTGCATTCTCTCTGAATCCAGCCAAGCCTCCCCTTAGGCCTACTATTCTATGAAGACCCTCAATATGGTGTCTGGCAGACGTTAAATCACCCGTCCAGTAAGCATACATAGCGAGCTTAACGATAGCGGCTACTGTTGTATGTGAAAAGATTTTCCGGTCTTTATGGTCATCTAATCGCGCTCGCAGAATTTGAAGAGTTTTTGAGACATGAGGTAATATGTTTTGGTTTGAAGGGTAACGTACTTTATAAGCGAGCGGC